>PVLD010029680.1:0-17745 GCA_004027595.1 Dinomys branickii
CATTATACCCCCATTTACTTTCTCTTAATTATCTTCCTCTTGTCTAAGTATTCTCTGATTGTCTTGTCATCTGTTCTAGATTTCACATATTAGGGAGATCATGTAATATTTGTCCTTCTGAGTCTGACTTATTTTGCTCAATATGATAAATCTCCAGATTCATCAATTTTTTTGCAAAGGTCAAAATTTTATTTTTTATGGCTAAATAATACTCTATAGTATATACATATCACATGTTCTTTATCCATTCATCTGTTGATGGGCACTAAGGCCTTGGTTCCATAACTTGACTATTGCATGTTGTACCAAAATAAATATGGCACACAAGTATCCCTATAGTACAGTTATTTTAATTCTTTTTGGTATGTAGCAGGGAATGGTATACCTGAATCAATCGAAAGTTGTACTTTTAGATTTTTGAGGAACCTCCAAACTGATTTCCAGAGTGGCTGTGCTATATTTTTCTTTTCCTTTCCTCTTTTCTTTTCTTTTCTTTCTCTTTTTTTGAGACAGGGCTTCACTATGCATTTCAGGCTGGCCTTGAATTCACTTTTTAGCCCAGGCTAGCCTTGAATCACATCAATCCTCCTGCATCAGCCTCCTGAGTGCTAAGATTACAGGCATGCACCACCATGCCCTGCTTTGTTCTTGTACAACATGTCTGTAATTCATGCAGGCTATAATCATCCTGGGGAGTGATTGGATGGATATACCACAGCTATTTCTGTTTTTAAAATCTCCTTGCACTTCCCTCCCCCCCTCCTCCTCCAGTTCCCCTATACCATTGTTCATCTTTATTGCTATTATTAATCTTAGCTCAATGTTCTACTTATATCCCCTTCTTCTCCTCATCCTTAACACTTTCTTGCTTGGAAAACTTTTCTATTGCAAGAAATCCATCTCCTAGTCCCCTTCTGTTTATTTTTATTTTCTTTGTACTTTGCTTTACTTAAATGAGAGATCCCATATGGTATTTAAGCTCATGTGTCTGGTTTATTTCCCTAAGCATTATATTTTTCAGGTGCATCCATTTTCCTACAAATGTCTTCACTCTGTCATTCTTTATAGCAGAATAGCAGTCCATTATATACAGATGCCAGCCTTTCTTTACCACATCATCTGCTGATGTGCATACAGGCTTTTTTGAGGAGTTTGCTATTACAAAGTTTGCTGCTATGAACATTGGTATACATGTGTGATGTCTTAAGATTTGGGGGAAAATGCTAAGCAGGGAAATTGCTAGGTCATATGGTATTTCTTGTTTTAAAGTTTTATTTAAAAAAGGTAAAGCAAAATTTCATAATGAAATAATAGGAGAATAACAATAGTTAATATATTACCTGTTGTTATCTTTAAAGTACATGCTCAGGGTATAAGATATGGGCATAAAAATTACTCCAATCAATATTAGCACAAACCTTCCTTCTTAGTGAACTAAGAGGCACCAATAGTATAACTGACTTTCATTTTTTCCCTTTTCCCTATTATTCTTTCCCCTTTCACCCATCCTAGTTTGTTTTCCTTCTGAAAAATATCTTCTCATTTCACAATATCTATTGTACATTTTAGAACCTATTACTCTCAGTTTCTCACACCATGCAGACCATACGTTGTTTACACGTGAGTCTGATTTATTTTACTTGGGAGTATGATCTCAAGTTGCAACAATTTACCTATAAAAGTCTCAAGTTGATAGATATTATAAAAAGGAAAGAAACTGCTCAAAAGGAAAGAGCAGCTGGGATGAAGGACAAGATAGGTAGAAAGAAAGAAAAATAGAAAGAAAGAGAAAGAAAAGAGAAAGAAAGAAAGAAAGAAAGAAAGAAAGAAAGAAAGAAAGAAAGAAAGAAAGAAAGAAGAGAAAGGAAAAATATACATATATATGTAATAGCTATCAATTGCTATTGTTTGATTGAATGGGACAGTTACTGTTTAACTGTTTGATGAATCTTACATGCCAATATCTGGTTATCTGAGTAACCACTTTGAGGATAACAATATGTAATACAATGACCATTGTTAATTTCCTATCATCTTGTTTTCAAATTCTCTATAGTTTTTATTGTTTTTATGTTGTTTTGTTTATGTCTTTGTTTTGTTATTTTGTTTGTGTTCTTTTTAAAATAAAAAGTCTCAAGTTTATCCTTCTTTTTGGCTGAGTAGTACTCCATTGCATAAAAGTACTGCATCTTCTTTATCCATTCCTCACTTGATGGGCATTTGAGTTGTTTCTAAGATTTAGCTATTACAGATTGTGCTGGTATAAACATGGATGCATATATATCACTGTGGTATGATATTTTTAATTCTTTCAGGAAGATATTCAGAAGGGGAATAGTTGGGTCAAATGGACCTCTAATCCAAATTTTTTGAGAAATCTCCACACTGATTTCCACAGTGCTTGCAGTAGTCTACACTCTCTCCAACGGTGGAGATGGATTCCTGTATCCCACAGCCCATCCAGCATTTATTATCAGTTGATTTCTTGGTGGGAGCCATTCTTTTTATGATGAGTTGGAATTTCAGTGTTCTTTTAATTTACATCTCTCAAATGACCAGTGATGTTGAACATTTTTTCATATATTTATTTGTCATTTGTATTTCTTTATCTGAGTAGTGTGTATTTATGTCAGATGCTCATTTTATGATTTGGTCATTGAATTTGGGGTGGTCTTATTTTTTCAATTCTTTATATGTTCTAGATAGAAACTCTTTGTCTGAGGAACAGTTGGCTAAACATTTTTCACTCTATGGGTTGTGTATTCACTTTATTGGTGATTTCCTTTGGATAGGAAGAAGCAACATAGTAAAAATGGCCTTACTCCCAAACTGTTACACTGATTAATGAAATCTCAATCAAAATATCAGTAGCATACCTCATAAAAGTAGAGAAAATTTTCCTAAAATTCATTTGGAATCAGACGTGACCTAGAATAGTAACAGAAATGCTGGGAAACAAAGGAAAGGCAGGGGGTATCAAAATCCCTGACTTTAAGTTATACTACAAAGCTACTGTGATAAAATCAGCATGATACTGCCCAGAAAATAGACATGAAGACCAGTGGAACAGATTAGAAGATGCAGAAACAACTACAAACACACACAGCCACCTTATATTTGACTAAGGGGCCAGGTACACAGATTGTATATCAAATAAATGAACAAACACAGATGCATGTAGGAGACTGGAGAAGCACAGAAATATAAGATATCCACAAGGGGAATAGCTGGGTCAAATGGACCTCTAATCCCATATCTCACTCTTGCTCTGGCTAATGCTTCAAGTACTAAGTTGAGTACAATTAATGACAGTGGACAGATAGACATTGTGAACTGAAGGTAAAATGCTCAAAAGTAAAGGGCAACTGGGGTGATGGAAAGAAGGGAAAGAGGAAATTGTGTGTGTATATACAGGATAGCTAACAGTTGTCTTCTTTTGCTTTACTGAAAGGGACAGTTAATGATTACTTGTTTGACCATTATTGCATGTGTCTATTTTTTTTTCCTGAGAAACCACTGTGAAGATATCAACATGTAATACCACAGCCATTGTTAATTTCCTACCACGTTGTCTATAACTCTGTATTGTTTGTATTGTTCTTATGCTATTTTGTAAATGGATGTCTGTTTGCTAATATGTTTTCTTCTTTTATTTTTAAAATAAATTTTAAAAATTTAAAAAGCCTGACATCCCCCTCAAAAAAGATAGTGGGCATCCTTGTCTTATTCCGGACTTTAGTGAGAATGCTTTAATTTATTCTCCATTTAGTGTAATGTTGGATATATGTTTGTCACATATAGCTTTTATCAGATTTGGGAATGGTCCTTCTATACCTGTATCCTTCAAGGTTTTCATCATGAAGAGGTGTTAGATTTTGGTCAAAAACTTTTCTGAATCTACTGATGTGATCATATGGTTTTTGATCTTGCTTCTATTTATGTGCTATATTACATTTATTGCCTTACATATCTTGAGCTGTCCTTGCATCTCTAGGATGCAACCCACTTGATCATGATATATAATCTTTTTGATAATACACTGCATTTTATTTGTTAATATGTTGTTAAGGACTTTTGTGTTTATGTTCATTGAGAAGATTGGCCTACAGTTTTCTTTTTTTAGTTCTTATTCAGTTTTTGGAGTCAGGGTGACACTGGTTTCCATAAATGAGTTTCGTAGCACTCCATGACTTTCAATTTCTTTAAAGAGCTTGAGGAGTATTGATGATGTAACACCCTGAGAGATTTTGTAGAATTTAGCAGTGAATTCATCATGTTCAGAACTTTAAAAAAATTGTTAAGATTCATTATTACTATATCAATTTCATTTTTTGTTATTGTGTTGTTAAGCATATTATATATTCTTAGGTTAATTTTTGTAGTTTGTATGTTTCTAAGAATCTGTGCATTTCCTCAAAATTCACTAATTTGTTGAACTATAAGTTTTCAAAGATTATACTGTCTTTTAGATTTCCACAGCATCTGTTGTGATTTCACCTTTTCCATTTCTAATTGCACTGATATAAATCCTCTCTCTCTTTGTCTCTCTCAGCAAGTCTAAGGAGGGGCTTATCTATTTTATTTATTCTTTCAAAGAATCAGCTCTTTGATTCATTGATTTTTCTTACATTTTTAGTTTTAATTTCATTGATTTCTGCTCTCATCTTTAATTTTCTTCTTCAATTTTGGTTTGGGGCTGATTTGTTATTGTTTCTCAAGTTTCTTATGATTTCTCATGAGGTTGTCTTTTTGAGCTTGCTCTGTTTTTCTAATGTTAAGATAGATTGAAATGAAATTTTCTTATAACTTTAGTAGTATAACAAAGATTTCAAGTAGTTGTATAGTCATTGTCATTAACTTCTAGAAATTTTAAAGTCTCTTCTTTGATTTCTTTTATAATGCATTGGTTGTTCAGAAGTATACTGTTGGGGCTGAGGATATAGCTCAGAGGCACAGGGCCTGCCTGGCAAGCTCAATGTCCTAAGTTTGATTCCAGATACCCCCACAAAAAGTACATTGTTTATTTTCCAGGAACTCTTTCCTTTTCTGAAATTTCTTCTGTCATTTATTTCTGTTTTCATTGCACAGTGATCTAATAGCATGCATGGGATACTTTCAGTTCTTTATATATACTTAAGCAGGCTTTATGGACTATTGTATGATCTATTTTGGATAAAGTATCATATGTTGATGAAAAGAATGTATACTCTATTTTAGAGGGGTGGAACACTGTAAATATCTGCTCATACCATATGCTCGAGGACATGGTTCAGCTCTGAAATTTCTCGATTGGATTTTTGTTTATTTGATCTATCTCTCTGAAAGTAACGTTAGTGTTTATTTGATCTTTTAATCTCAGCAGTTTTTGTTTTATGAAGATAGATGCTTCAGTATTTGTTGCATATATATTTATCAATGTTATCTCTTCTTTTGGATTTTTCCCTTAACTAGTATATAGTGACCTTGTCTGTGTCTTCTAATTAGTTTCAGCTTGACATTTACCATTTCTGATATTACAATTGCTATCTCTGCTTATTTTGGGGATTTTAGTTTATGGAATGTTGTTTTCCATCCTTTAATTTTTAGTCTATGAATATCTTTTAGGATTAAATGAGTTTCTTGAATATAACAGATTGTTGGATTCTGTTTTTTATCCACTCTGCCAGTCTGTGTCTTTTAATTAGAGAGCAGAGGCTGGTACCTTTGAGAGATGTTACTGAAATGTGTTGGTAACTTAACTGTCTTCCCCATCTTTATGTGTTGGTGTATCTTTTGTTTTTCTGTTGCTGATTTTTTTATTGTTTTTTATATCATTGATCTCACTAATTTCCTCTGTGCTTTTAGCTGCATCTCACCCATTGTTTCTGTTGAGATATTCTTAAATATTTTCTGTAGACATGGTTTAACACTCATATATCTTCTGAACTGATGTTTTTCATGGAAATACCTTACTTCTCCATCTATTTTGAAGGATGGTTTTGCTGGGTAAGTTAATCTGGGTTGAAAGTTATTTGCCCTTAGTGTTTAAAGTACTTCATTCCAAGATTTTATGACCTTCAGGGTTTGTGCTGAGAAGTCTGCTGTGCTCCTAATTGGTTTGTCTTTATATGTGATAGTTTGTTTTTCTCTGGCTATTGAAAAAATTCTGAGATTTTTTTTGTATGTCTGGTAATTGAGTAGAGATGTACTTTGGTGAACTTTTTTCATCATAATTACTTGTTTTTCTATAAGTGTTTCTTGTATTTTAAACACTTCTCTTATATTTGGAACATTTTCTTCCATGATTTCTGTAAGCATGTTAGTAACTCCATCTGCGCTATCATCTAGTTTTTCTTTAACTCTGATTAGCCTTACATTGGTCTGCTTAGTAGCTCATCTAGTAGTTGGTGGGTAGTTTTGTTCTCTTATTTTCTTTTTGCCTTCTTTGAGGTCTTTATCATAATTCACTACTTTAATCCTCAATATGAGCCAAAAAAAATCCTCAATATGAGACACTGTGTCTTTACATTGGTTATTTGCACAGTGTATGAATTTTATAGTTTTTTATTTCAGGTGTTTCTGCCTGACAGCTTTTTGAGGATGCCGTATCCTTGTTTAGCCTGTTATTCATTTTTAAACAGTTTTGTTTACCTCATTCTGTTTATTGTCTATTTCCCTGAAATTCACCATATGTATGTTGAGTGAAATTGCTATAAATTTTTGGTTTACTTCCTCCTTGAACATATATATTTTCTTCATCCCTTCTAAGAACTTTTCATAGAATTCTGCTCCTGGGTATTTGTTTTCTTATCCCTTTGTGACCCCTTGCTCTGCTTTGGAAGAGTTGGGCATGGAGATCTTATATTTCTGTGCTTCTCCAGTCTCCTACGTGCATCTGTGTTTGTTCATTTATTTGACATACAATCTTTTAAAAAGTACATATGACCTCCTATTTCCCTCTTTTTGGGAGGAGGGTTACTGCAGGTCAGGGACCAGAGAAGTGAGAAGAGTTTGTGACTAAAATGGTGAATTTTTAGTTGGATGTTGCCTCCCCATGAATAATTTTCAGCTTTGTATGTTCAGTGCTAATACTCCTTCTGCTATATTAAGTGATTTAAACTCTGTTCCTATGCTTTGCCAAAAGAATTACTTTTATTTCTAACAGCATCCACACATTCAGTCTTACAACACTTCTCTGCGGTAGTGCTTATAGTTACTCGTCCCCAGTTTGGCTCTTCTCTATGCACCTTATGTTAGTATACAACTTGTGCTTGCTGTGCACTGAAGTAGTTGATGTACAGTTGGGAGAATGAGGTGCTTGAGTGACTAGCATCATACTCTAATGGGGAGGTTTGAAGTATGGAATAGTGGTAGCTGACAAGCAAAGTTTGATGTGGGTTCTGGTTTTACTGAAGTACTTTTAGTCAAGTTGCAGGATTAGTATAGAGAATTTTCAGAGAATTTTTTCAGGGCAAGAGTGAGGTATGGGAGAAAAGGGGTTTACTTTGTGATTGTGGCAAGCTATGAGGTTGTCGGAACCTGCTGATAGGGAGAACAATAAACCAGGTAAGATATGGGAGTGCCAAAGGCTCAGGATGTAGAGGATCAAGGGGTATTAGAGAAGGTAGGAGTGTATGTGAGGAAGCTAAATGGGGAACTTAAAAACGTGGGAGAGGCAGTTTACATATTTGGAAAAAGAATAAAGAAATATAATATAATATTTCTGTGGGGGTTTGAGGTGAAGAAACTACGTCCAAAGCTGAGGAAGAGAACCTAGATAGCTATTAAATCAGATTCAGTGAGAAAACAAATGCACAAAAGAAATGACCTAATAAATAGCAGAAACCATAAAATAGCATAACAAAACCCCACATTACAAAGTAAATCAAGAAACATACAAAATTTAAACCAATATAGTGTCAAACTGATACACTGACTAAATATTCCAATGAGCTTCTTTCCCAAGTTGCTTTGCCAGAGTCTGAATGCTCACACCCTAATAATTACTCTGATCCCTCCATTGTGATACTGAAGTTAATTCAGACTCTGAGCTTTCTGACAGATTGCAGATGTTCTGGAAGATTTTAATCCAGTCCAAGTTCTTGAGTTACGAATTCTTGCTGTCCCTCTTCCTGGTTTTGATAGTGGATTTAGAAAACAAGTTCACTGGCACTAAATTGTCCACTGAGTCAGGCTTACTACTATGTAATCAAATCAGGTACAGCAGTAACAGGCTAATCCATTATACTGGTATCTCTCAGGGATAATTGAGAAGTAATGTACCATGAGACACTGTTTTGTGTCTCCTTTCAGCCTAAAGAAGAAATCCAGTTATAAAGTAAGCATCATAACAACCCAAGACTTGAGCCACAATTAATGTGTGCTAAATGTGATGGTTGTGTCCCCTCTACTGGGGAAAACCAGCATTAAATAGTTATATCATAGAATTAGGTATCTCAAGCCTAGGTGGTTGGAAACTGGGTAATGCCAGAGGGGGAAGAGAAGAGAACAAAGCAAAAACAGTATTTATAAGTCCTCCACTCTATGGTATGGGAAGGAGGAAATAGGAAAGGCAAATGATTCTGTTGACAATAAGGGTGTGTTATACATTTAGAAGGAGAAAACAGGGAAAACTGAGTATAATATGGGCATAGGAAAGATTCTATATTCATATAAATATTAGAGAAGAAGTTGAAAGGAGACTTATGAAAATGAGGAGTGGAAAGAAAACAAAAATCGAGAATGAAACACACAGGAGAAGGCAGTCAGGTGAAGAGATATGGATAAAAGTAGGAGGGACATAAAGGGACAAAAGAGAATTCCCTTACCCTCTATAAACTATATTGGGAAAATGGCAAAAGGAATAGAAGCACAGGTATACAGACACTCTCATAAAATAAAAAAGGGTAACATAATAGAATAATAACTTGGTGGAAAATCAATAGAATGAGGAAACCAACAGAGTAAAAAATAAGTAAAATTTTAAAAATTTAAAAAAGCACAATCAAACAGAGAATAATAAAAGAAAGTTTTCTATTGTTTTAGATGTATGGCTCCTTACCTGAGCCTAGGGTTCAGGAGCAGAGTTCAAGCAAGGATGTGTCTCTATTTATGCTGGAAGTCTAAGGTGGCAGTCTACCTCCAGAACAATACTGCATATAGCGATCGGCTTACAATGTGAACATGGAACTAATGTGAGCTTCCAGTCTTGTGTAGCTCAGGTTGAATCTGGCCTCCAGTGCTAAGACCTGGGTCTGTGTTCCCCAGTCCCTGCCCCTCAGCAGTAATCTCCCCAATTGCCAGCAGTCTACCTTGACTACCTTGACTGTCTTTTCCTCATCCACTCTGGAAAGTTGGCAGTGTGAAGCAGCTAAGGGGCTGTCCTGGGACTCAAGTTCAAACACCCAGGCCTTCCATACAATGGTGTACCCACTACCTCTTGATCCCTGACTGTGGCCTCAAGTGCTTGTAATCGGATCACTCCCCAGTGGTTGGCTGTTGGAAGTCCAAAATCAGTGTCTCCCTTTCTTCCTTATGGCTCCAACTGCAGAAAACCCTCCCAGTTCTGGTGCAGTTCTCTAGTCCTCTGCGAGCAGAAAAATTTTAGTTTCACCTTGCCTCCCAGCTGGCGGCTAGCTAGCCACTGTTGGCAGTACTGCGTGATCTCTTCTTCATGGTGTGATCTATTTTTTCTGCACCACTTAATCCTATTTTCTTCTTCCCTTTCAGTTCCCTCATGATTTTCATGTACTCTCCACTCACTCCAATTCCTCTCCAAGCTATTGTTTTACAAACACTAGACGTTTTATACTGGAAAAGCTGATTCACTGGCACTCACTGCTCCACCATTTGTGGACAACAGGCTGTAATAATTTACATTTTCACGAGCAGTACAGAGGAGTTCTCTTTCCTTTGTCAGCATTTATTGTTTCGTGCCCTTGATGATATCCTTTCTCACTGGGTTGAGGTTACATCTCAAGGTCATTTGATTTGCATTTCTCCTTTTGTTTTAATTTGGATACTTTTCCTACAAAGACACACAGTTATGGGTTATTTATCTATTAACATATCCTTAGTGATGTTAAAATAAAATATTTAGTCTTACTGCCAATGTGTAACACTGCAACAGTTACAGGGTAAATACAGTAATATAAAAAAGGAGAAATTAGAAAAAAAAGGAAGGATGCAAAGAAAAGTGGAGAAATAAAACAGTTGCAGAAAAAGTAGAGGAAGAAAAAGAAGCAAAGGAAAAACGATGACAGTAAAACACGGGAACAGTGAAGAAAGGCCTCGAATTGCCACTGCTTTTTAATTTCATTGAATGGTGATACTGAAGACCTGAGACTTGTTGCTAAGTTTAAAATAAACTGGATTCTAATTGTTACCTGTGAGTACAGGGAGATTTTCACAAAGCCTTCAACATAATGACTCATTTCTCCTAGTTTTAAGAACTTATTAAAATGACGAGTTAGTAACACCAGTGTGTGATGGTTTCATAGCTGCCGACACACACCACTTCTAACTTTCCATGGAATTAAATAGCAAAAGTCTTCTTTTCTCTCTTGCTGTTTACCACACTGGTGAACAGCACATGTATGTGTACATACAAAGACACACACACACACACACACACACACACGTACACTTTATCCTATTAGAGAATTTGGATGACCCAAAAGTATAATAAATTCTTAAAACTCAGTAAAAGAACATTATGTATTTTTTTTTTTAACATTATGTATTGATAAGAGTCAATTCTTCAAAATAGTCATAACAATTATAATCATCTAAATACTTTCCAACAGAGCCCCAAAATAAATTAAGCACAAAAGTAGAAGAATTGAAGGCGATTGTTGGAGATTTTACCACCCCACATTCAATAGTGGTTAGAACAACTACAGAAAAGATTAGTCAGGAAATGAAAATGTGAATAACAGCCTAACCAGCAACACCTTATAGATATACGGAGAACACTAGAGCCAACAGCAGCACAACACAGGTTTTTCCTAGGCACACATGGGAGATACCCTAGGGCAGGTCATATGTTAAGCAACAAAACTAGTCTTAATAAACTTGAAAGGATTTAAATTACAGAGAGTATCCACTAATTTGTTTCTAACCTCAAGACCTTCCTTTCTTTCCGGCCATGAGTTTCTCTTGTAAAATGAAGGTGCATGTGGGCATTTAATGATCTTTAAGGATTCTTTTATACTGAACAATTTTATGATAGGTGAAACATGTCCTTGAGTGCTTTGATAATTTCTGCAGTTGTTAAGGCTGCTATTAGCCTTTTGCTAAAAGCGTTTTAAAATTCCTTATCCTGTTTTTATTTTGAATATTATACATAGTAAAACCTTTTATTGTTTTGACGGGTGCACACAGTGGTATTATTTCCACAGTAATAATTTAGAACAGTTTCATCACACCAGAAATTTCTTCATGCTAAGCCTTTTGTAGTTGGTTCCTCTCTCAGTCCAAAGCAAAAAATAGCTTGTTTTACATCCCTATAATTTTGTCTTTCCAGAATACCTTATTTATTTTAATAGCTCTTAAATATTATATTGTATGAATAGATAATATAATAGAATTCATTTGGTAAATTTATTACTAAATTTAATTTATTTTCCAAATTCTGTTTTTTTTTTCCCCTAAGCTACTGTTCATACATTATTAACTACATCTATGGTTTGCATGAAAGTTCACCCTTTGGGTTGCATATTCTGTGGGACTTTGGTTAATGTCTAATGATATGCATCCACTAAGACAGTATCATTCAAAATAGTTTCAGTGCCATAAAAATCCCCTGTGCATCATTTAGTCATCCCTCCCTTCCTTTCCCCAAACTTCTGGCAACTACTGATCTTTTTACTGTCACGAGGACTTTGCCTTTTCCACAATGGTTAATACTTAGAATCATACAGAATGACATCAGATTGACTTCTTTCACTTAGCAATATAGATTTAGTTTCTCCATATCTTTTTGCAGATTAATAACATAGTTCTTTTTAGTATTGACTAATATTCCATCATAAGGTACTTTGTATCTTTACCCATTCATCTATTGAAGGACATCTTGGTTACTTCCAAGTTTTAACAGTTATAAGTAAGATTGTCTAAGCATTCATGTGCAGATTTTTCTTTAGATACAAGTTATCTGTTTGAGTAGATTCAAATAGTGTGATTAAGGTTCATATGGTTTCAATTCAGTTTTATAAGAAACTGTCAAACTGTTCCAAAATGGCTGTATTCTTTATGTAATTCCACTAGCAAAGAATTACTATTCCTGTTGATTCTTATCATGCAGTGATTTTACTTTTTCTGGGTAGATATCCAGAGGGGGGCATGCTAGGTTTGCTTCTGCCTCTTGTCTATGGTAAATTACTACTACTGATATAAAGACAATTGTGCTCATTGCTTTAATTTGCAATTCCCTGATGTTGTTTGATGTTCAGTATCTATGTATATGGTATTTGCCAGTGGTGTACCTTCTTAGGTGTAATGTCTACACATATTTTTTGCCCAGTTTTAAATTTGGCTTTGTGTTGTTCTACTGTGTTTTTTTCTCGTTGAATTTAGCAGTTCTTTACATATTAAGGGCATCAATCTTTTGTCATGTACTTGTCTTACAATTTTTTTTCTCAGTCTGTGGTTTTTCTTATTGTTTTCTAGAGTGTCTTTTTTAGACTAGAAATTTTTAATTTTAATGAGATTTGCCTTAGCAATTTTTTCTCTCATGAGTAATGCATTTGGTGTTTAATTTAAAATTCATCACCAAATCCAATTATACCCAGATTTTCTCCTGTTTTCTTTTAGGTCAGTTGTTTTTATTCTATATTTCAAACTATCATATACACTAAGTTAATTCTTGTGAAAAGTAAATGATTTTTGTTTAGGCTTTTTTTTTTGCATGTGGTTGTCCAATTGTTCCAGCATTATGTATTGAAAAGGTCCTCTCCTCACAGAATTGTTTGAGAAACATCAGATGGTTATATTTCTGCATGTCCACACTATTCCACCAATGTATTTGTTATTTTGTCAAATCCAAAATGTCTTCATTAGTGTGTTTTTATACCAGATTTTGACGTTGCATAAAGCCATTCTACCAACCCTGATTTCATTCTTCGTTATAGTATTGGCTAGTCTATATGTGAACTTTGGAATAGTTTGTTGAAATTCTCAAAGCAACCTGATGGAATTTTTAAAAATTCAAATTGCATCAAATCTACATGTCAAGTCATGAAAATGGATATCTTGACAACACTGTGTTTTCTTATCCATGTACATGTAATATCTCTTAATTAATCTGTATCTTCTTTGATTTCTTTCAGCAAACTTTTGTAGTTTTCTTCATATAGATCATGTACATATTTTGTTTGATTTATATAAGTATTTTTTGTTTTAGATACAAATGTAAATGGTATTGTACTTTAATTTTAAGTTCCAGTTGTCTATTGCTGATATTTAAGAAAACAATTAACTTTTGCATATTAACTTCATATCCTTAACCTTGCCAGAATCATTCATTAGTTCCAGGAAATGTTTTTATTGATTCTCTTAGATTTTCTACATAAATGATCCTGTCCTCTGTGAACAAAGATGGTTTTATTCTCTTCTTTCTACTCTGTAGGTCTTTTATTTTTTCCTTCTCTCACTTCTTTACCCATGTCTTCCAGTACTATATTGAATAGGTTTGGCAGGAGTGAATATCCTCATATTATTCCAAATCTTAGTGGACAAACATCTAGTTTCTCATAGTCAAATATAGTGCTAGCTGTAGGATTTTGTAGATGTTCTTTATCTAATTGAGGGTGCTCCCCTCTGTTCCTACTTTGCTGAGTTTTGTTTTTGGTTTTTGTTTTGTATGGGGAAATGAACTCAGGACCTCGTGCTTGCCAGGCAGGCACTTGTGCCACTGAGCTATACTGAGATTTTTATCTTAAATGGGTGCTGCTTTTCTCAATTTTTTTCATCTATTGATGCAATGCTATGGTTTTTCTTTTCTAGTGAGTTAATGTGAGGGATTACATTAATTGTATTTCGAGTGTTAAACTAGCCTGTATGCCTGGAATAAATCTTACTTGGTGTGATATATAATTCCTGTGTACTTTGTTTTGATCCAATTTACTATTTTGTTGAGGATTTCTGCATTTATGTTCATCAAAGATATAAGTATATAGCCTTTTCTAGGATTGTCTTAGTCTGATTTTGACTTTTTGGTAATTATGGCCTTAGAAAATGAAAAAAGAAATATTTATTCTACTTCAGTTTTCTGGAAGAGATGTTACAGAATTGGTAGGTTTTTCCCTAAATGTTTAGTAGAATTTACCGGTGAGGAGCTAGGTGTGGTAGCATAGTCCTGCAGTGCCAGCTATTTGAGAGGTTAAGGCAGAAGGGTTGCTCTGGCCCAAGAGTTTAGGGCCAGCCTGGGTAACATGGTCGGTCATAGCCACTTCTCCAACACACAGGCAAGAAGTAGAACTCACCAAGACTCAGTCTGCATCTGGTACTCTCTACCTCGGAAAGTTAATTGCTAGCTTTTATGTACGGCATTCCAAAGCGATTTCATCTCCAAAACTGATCCTTTAAAGTTATAATGGAAATGAAATGTTGTTCTTATTGGTGAAGGAGTTGATTTCTAGCTTTTGTGGTTTGAATATTTTTGTCCCTCTAAAATTCATGCACTGGCAACTTAGTTCCCAATGCAGCAGTGGGAGATGTGGGGCCTAAATGGAGATATTCAGGTCATGAAGGCTCATTAGATTGTAAAGCCTACACCGTCATGAATGGATTAATGCTGCCATAAAAAGGGCTTGTAAGAGCATTTTTTTCTCTTCCGCTATTCTGCAATGTGAGGCAAAAACAAGGCACCCACCAGATGTACCACTTTGAACTTAGACCTCCTTAGACTTCTAGAAGTATCACAAATACATTTCTATTTTTTATGCATAATCAAGCCTCAAGTAAACTCTTATAACACAAGTAGTTTGACATGTCTTAAAACTATTAATATTTCCATTACATCTATGACATTATTTTTATTAAGAATAAGGAAATTAGATTCATAAAGCAATTAAAATTGTGTGAACATATCTCATACCCAGATGTAGGCAAAGGCAACTGTCTGCTTAGGGTGCATGAGTTGAAATCTGTGAAACACGGGGCATTATCGAGATGACAAGCACAAACTTCTGAAAATACTTAGAAAACTTAGAGAGCTGAATTTGTGTTGTGATTCTTTATTCATTTGTAAAACCTTAAGAAGAGCTGGGGATGTAGCTTAATGGCATGATGCCTGCTTGGCAAGTGCAAGGTCCTGAGTTTGATTCTTGGTCCAAAAAAAATCTTTAAGAAGAATTGGTCACCACCAGGACTACAAAAAGTTTGATGAACCAATTTTTAGATCAAAATTGCTCTATAAAATATTTAACAGATCAAGAAACTGAGTAATATTACACAGTGAAGCTTGAACCCAGGTTTGCTGATGCCAAGTCCATCCTCCCCCCGTGAACCAACACCTATACCCATAGACATCAAGTATCAGTTGCATTTGCATTTTGTACAGTGTTTAGCACACAGTAGATACTCAGCATTTCTCTGAATAATGACGGTGTGAGGATTGCCGTATTAAAATACAGAAATAAGAGAGCTGAATAATAAACAGCAACACCCAAGGAATTCAAAGTCTGTTATTAATGGAATTGGCTTTTAAACAAGATCACAAAATAATTCTATGACAGCAGGATGCATCAAGAAAAAGAAAAATATATCTCAACGTTGCTTTACTATTTTTTATTTGAAAAGTAAAAGAATGAAAATATATTAACAGACAGACACAAAGTAGCTTGAGAATAGTACAATCAAAACTGAATTACTGACATGTAGAAACTGAAGTGTGAATATAAATTAGGAGGCTTTACTATTTTTGAAAATGAAAATTTCAAAAACAAACCGAAAAAGAAAGAAAATTTCAATATGTTATTTTTTCTAGGCAGAACAAGACAATGACTACAAGTTACAAACTGAATCATTACTGTACAATTTGAGAGCTGCAATCTTTTGTAATCAGGATTTTTTATAAAGAAATTACAACTGCAGAAAGTTTACTGAAATTACAGTTATAGAAAGGATGAGACAGGTTTTCTGTTTTACTTTTTTTACTTTAAAGAGAAAAGAATAAAAACAAAATGACAAAAACAAGACAAAAAAACAACAAAAACTATAAAAATGATACAGAATTTCAAAACAAGATGATAGGAAATCAGCAATGGTTGTTGTATTACTTATCGGTATTTTCAAAATAGTTGCTCAGATTACCAGACACATAGGTATGCAAGATTGATCAAACAATTAAACATTAACTGCTCCTTTCATCAAACCAGTAGAAATTACTAGTACCATTATCTCAGCTATCTTGTGCGTGTGTGTGTGTGTGTGTATATATATATGTATATGTATATATCTTTTTGTTTTTCCTTTCCTTCTTTCTTTTCTCCTTCCCTCACTCCCAGTTTTCTTTTCTTTCCTACTGAGTAGATTCTTTCCCTTTCACAATATCTATTGTACCTTTGAGATTTTATTTACACTTTTGGATTCTTTCACTAGAGAGACAATATGGTGGGTACACATGCAGGTTTGATTTATTTCACTTATGAGTGTGGTCTCTAGTTGCATACATTTACCTACTAAAGCCTAGAATTTATCTTTCTTTATAGTTGAGTAATACTCCATTGTATAAAAATATCACATCTTTTTTATCCATTCCTCGGTTGATGGGCATTTAGGTTGTTTCCAAGATTCTGCTACAGCAAATTGCACTGCTATAAACATGGGTGCACATAGATCGCTGTTCTTAATTCTTCAGGGAAACTGCCCAGAAGGGAAATAGCTGGGTTAAATGAGATCTCTAATACTAATTTTTGAGGAATTGCCACATGGATTTCTATAGTGGTTGTACCAGTCTACACTCCCCTCGACAGTGGAGAAGTGTTCCCTTTTCCCCACCGCACCTCCAGCATTTGTTGTTGGTTGGTTTCGTGATGGTAGTCATTCTAACTGTGATGAGATGGAATCTCAATTTTTAAAAAACTTTTTCAGACAAGGTCTTGCTGTGTAGTCACTATGTAGGCCAGGCTGGCCCTGAAATCTGGGCAATCCTCCTGCCTCAGCCTCCCAAATTCTGAGATTATTATTTTGTAATACATGTTAGCTTTCTGAGATAACACAGAGAGATATGGTGGTGGGGCTTCCTAGTGCATTTATCATAAACAAAGCACAACCTTGATAAGAAAATTATGTTCTAGTTCAACGATAGCAAACCTTTTGGAGATGAGTGCCCAATCTGCAATCCAGAATCGACTTATTTATGGAAAATGCCAACATTTTAATTAAACCTGAATACTGAGTTTTTTGTTTAGAAAAAAATAATTCATACACTATCATCTTTTGTCTTAAAAGAAAAGTAATATGCAAGCAACAGGTTTGCCACTACCATTCTAGCTGAATCTTCTCCCATTCAAGTAGCTGTAACTCTTTTTAATTTTTAATCTAGATTTTTATTCATATATATTTGCACCCATGTTTATAGCAGCACAATTTGTAATAGCTAAAATGTGGAAGCAACCCAAGTGTCCATCCACAGAAGACTGGATTAAAAAACTGTGGCATTTTTATATAATGGAATATTATTCAGCTATAAAGAAAGACAGTTTTGGGGACTTTGTAGGCAAGTGGTCAAAACTGGAGTCCATACTCATAAGTGAAATAAAT
>PVLD010029681.1:0-17797 GCA_004027595.1 Dinomys branickii
AAAAAAAAAAAAAAAAAAAAAAGTAAATAAAGCCACATATGGTTGTTAATTTACTAGATTGAGATGGAAAGGTAAAATTAGTGCAGTGAGCACTACATGGCTGTAAAACTAAATGATATGTTCAGAAACCCATAGTCTGGTATGGAGTAGGCAGCCATATACACATGTAAGCCTAGAGACATGCCTGAAGAACCAAGACATGCTTCACACTGGAGGAGCAGGGTAGCAGGGTGCTGGAGCTGTGCCGGTTTCACCCTCTCTGTTCTAACCATTAACGTGGCACAAAAGTAGACCCAGCACCTTACAGAAAACTGATTATATGAGCTTATATTTGTAAACTGCTTAGTACAGGGTTTATGCTCAGCAACACTTATAGTCAAGCATAGTGGTGCATGGTTGTAATCCCAGCACTTAAAAAGTGAGGTGGGAGGAGCAAGGGTTTCAAGGCCAGCCTGGACTACAAGGTAAGACTTTGTCTTCCCCACCCAAGAAAAAGCCAGACGTAGTGACACACACTTATGGTCCCAATACTTAGGGGCTTAAGTAGGGGGATTTTGGATTTGAAATTAGCCTAGGCTACCTAGTGTTTTTTCTTTTCTTTTTCTTTTTTTTTTTTTTTGTCTTTTTGAGACAGGCTCTCACTATGCAGTTCAGGCTGGTCTTGAGCTCACTTTGTAGCCCATGCTGTCTCAAACTCTCAATGATCCTCCTGCCTCAGCCTCCCGAGTGCTGGGATTACAGTTGTGTACCACCATGCCCGACTACCTAGTGTTTTTGATGCCAACCTGGACTACATAGCAAGATCCTATTCTTTAAAAACCTTTTTTTAAAAAAGAGAAACAACAGCGCTTGCCCATAATCTCAATACTTTGAGAAACTACGGCAGATAAACTGCAAGTCTTTTAGAATATAAAGGGGACTAGGGATATAGTTCAGTGTTAAGCAGCCATGGGTCTGATCTCTAATACCAAAAAAGAGAGAGAGAGAGAGAGAGAGAGAGAACTATATTGCTAGTTAGATTTTACAATGCAAATCATGGGAAAGCAGGGATAGGTTTTAATGAGAGTAACAAAATTTTATTTTGAATAAGCGTGAAACACAACCCAGAGATAGCAGAAGCCAGTGACTATAATGATATGAAAGCAGGAGATGATCAAGATCTCAAGTAAGACAGTCATGAGAGGATTTTCATACAAAAGAGAGAGATGCTTTATTTCTGCACCCCTGAGATCAAAAATAGATTAATAAAGTGAGAGTCTGGAGAAAGACAGTTATAAGTGAACATAGAGAACAATCTGAGCTTATTCATCAACAGTGGCATAGCACTAGAAACACTGAATCAGAAACAATGACCATTCATCAGGAATGATGGAAAACGGTTTATTTTCAATAGTTAAGAACTCACGCCAGGAGTGGTACCACACGGGAGACTGAGGCAGGAGGATCACTGCAAGTTTGAGACCAGCCTGGGCTACAAAGTGAGCTCAAGGCCAGCTTGAACTGTATAGTGAGACCCTGTCTGAAAAAAACAAAAAGAATTCAAACTAGAACACTACTAAATCCAACTTCTATGATTCTAAATCACTTACAAAGAATTTTTGTAGAACGCTTTCACATTGACTTCTTCACTTAATCTTTTCAAATGCCCTTTAAACTACTCTGGGCATGGATCACTAGTCCCATTTTCACAGAGACAGGAATTAGAAACTACACAGTGTAAGAAACCAGTCTAGAGACACAAAGCTAGGAAGTGCCTAGATGATGCCAGGTTTGCTGACACTTCGGTCTTTGCTGTTCCACTTTTAGCCCTGCCTCCCACACTGTCCCACTGCTGAAAATCTACCCTTGATAGTCCATCCCTCTTTGGCCAGCTATTTCAGTGTTTATGCTTAAAACCAGGAAATTTTTCTATGTGTCTTATATGCCTTGCCCAGGAGCTTCAGCCTATTTCTTTGTGCTCTTTAAGGTGAATAAGAGCCAGCTATTATATTTAAATAACGGTCTTTCATATTTAGATGCTATGCTTATCATTTCTCTCACCTAGGCCAAATAAATACCAATTCCTTGAAATTTTTTCATATTCTTTCCCTTACACTGGTTGGTAAATCCAATCCTCCAAAATGGAAGCTGAGAGAATTTATTTCAACCAGACCTGTCCTATAAAAATGCTACTTTTTCAAGTTGGGCATGATGACACACCCCTGCAATCCCCAGTACTTACGAGGCTGAGGCAAGGAGGACTGCCCCAAGTTCAAAGCCAGTCTGAACTATATGGTGAGTCCAAGACCAACCTGATATACACAGTGAGACCCTGTCTGAAAAAGGCAGAGGGCTAAGTGTAGTGGTGGCACCCACCTGTAATTCTGTACTCTGGGAGACTGAGGCAGGAGGACTGCTGCAACTTCAAGGCCAGTCTGAGCAAAGCCAGCTTGAACTACATAGGGAGACCATGTCTCAAAACAAACAAATGAAGTGAAATATGTTTCTGTAACGTGGGAAAGCATTTTAAGTGGTAATACAATAAAATCATACAAGTCTGCACATATAGAAAGATTGCTGTTTAATGTAATTCTTCACTTTGATGAAGACTAGCAATTCCCTGACTGACCAATGCTCTTAACTAGTTGTGAGAAACAGAGATGAGCAGATGTGGACTGGTAGGGAGGGCAGAAAGTTGACAAAAAGATTTTTGCAGAGCTACAAAATTAGTGTGCAAAAAAAAAACCCAGAAAATTAGTGTGCAGGCTGAGGTGGTACCAGTTTCTCATTACTAAGCGCCCTAAGAACAATCTCCCATAACATGCTGTGAATGCGAAGTTCAGCCGGGACATTTGTTCAGCTCAGAGAAGAGGTAAAAATCAAAATATAGTTTGCTGGAAAAGCTTTGTTCCAACTTAGTTTTGCCAAGGGCTAAGGAAATAGGCAAAGGACTTATCTTCAAAGGAAATGTTCTTTTCTCTGGGGAAATATTCTAAGACAGTATCGCACTCCATTTGCACCACACCTCACAGGAACTGAATGAAGCCCAAGCACTAAAAAGCACTTTGGTGAATGCACAGTAACACCCAGCAAGACGGGTTAAAACTAGATGTAGATTGTTCATTAATCCACTGGTTCTATTTTCAAATGAATGAAAAATGTTCTGGGAGAATGAGATAAGCAAAAGCTAAGAGTACCTTAACATCTACACAATGTCTTCACAATAGTGAAAAGAACCCCAGCTGAATGGCGCAGTAACACAGAGGGCCCTTTCGGGAACCCAGGAGATGTGACCTTTCCATTGGTGCACAGTGCCCTGGGATGAGCTGCTTTCTCCATTTCATAGTCCTGATACCTCCTTCCTTTTGGAGCAGATTAAGTTCCACCCTTTACACAGCAAGTGTAAAGACTAATAAAATGCCAGTGGCAACAGTGCTTTAGCTTTTAGAAGAAATGGAACACAAAATCTCCGTGCTGACTAATAATTCCAATGCTTCTCTGAAGCAATGGGGATATTGTTTAAGTCATCTCAATTCTGCAAATAAAATAAAATCTGACTTTCACTCAACCCTGATTCTTAAAAGCACTTTGTTGCTTGCGAAGAACTAGAGTCATCAGTCATGGACGCTGCTGCACAGGGTGGGGGGCAGGGTGGAGAGCGAGGCTTTCTTTCACACGGCAACCCCAGCCAGCCTTTTCTGTATCTTTCAGGTTGACACAGGGTCTCACTGAACTTCTGTTGCCCAGGCTGAGCTGGAATTTGTGCTCGCCCTGCCTTAGGCCCCTAGAGTACCAGGTTTACAGGTTGTCTCCCACCATACCTAGTTTCATGTAGAAACTTAAAAAGGCATATTTTGACTTTTGTCCTGAGATAGAAACCACAAAAGGGCTTCAAAAGAAGAGTGATAGCCAGACATGATGGCACATGCCTGTGATCCCAGCACTCAGGAAGCCTGTGACAGGATGATCACAATTGCTTCTCGACCTTTTGGCTAAAATCAAGTGTAGTATCTGTTCTTATCAGGATGATCACAAATTCAAGCCCAGCCTGCAACAATTTAGCACTTTAGTGAGACCTCATCTCCAAGTGTTAAAAATCAGGCTGGGCATGGTGGGGCACGCCTGTAATCCCAGCACACAGGAGGCTGAGGCAGGAGGATCATTGTGAGTTCAAGACTAGCCTGGGCTACTAAGTGAGCTCAAGGTCAGCCTGAACTGTATGGCAAGACCCTGTCTTAAAAAGACAAAAAAAAAAAAAAATTAAAAATTAGAGCTGGGTATGGTGGCAAACATTTGTAATCCCAGCACTCAGGAGGCTGAGGCAGAAGTATCACCACTAGTTTGAGGCCAGCCTCGGTGAAATAATGAATTCAAGTCCAGTCTGGAATATGCAGTAAGATCCTGTCTCCAAAAAAAAAAAAAATCAAAGTCAAAAAGTCCTAGGGATATGATCCATTGTGAAGGCCTTGGGTTCAATCCCTGGTACCACAAAAACATACATACATAAATACGTCAATAAATAAAACAAAACAAGAAGCAGGTTAACACTGCCCTACCTACTAGCATTTAAAGAAATCCTCAGTCTCTAACCCTAACTATAATCCTAACCCTAAATCTCCACTTTCAAAGTGATAATTTGTAGCAACTGGATTATTCAAAATAGATTTCATTTCTTTTTAATTTTTTTGAGACAGGGTTTCACTATGCTGTTCAGACTGGTCTTGAACTCACTTGTAGTCCAGACTGGCCTTGAACTTGCAAAGATCCTCCTGCATCAGTCTCCAGAGTGCTCGGATTACAGGTGTGTGCCACCATGCCCAGCCTTCATTTTGGCGAATGGCTATAATCCTTAGCACATGTTAGAAGAGTTTATTTTGGTAAGCCAAATACAACAGAGTTTTGCTTCTTTGACTTTGCTCCTACAGTGCATCTGTATACAATGACTGATTTGCATATATAGAAGATATACATAAAGAAGATATGCTTCAGGGGTGGGGATGCAGCTCACAGGCAGAACACTTGCTTAGTATTTGTCACCTCAGGGTTCAATCTCCTGCACTGCGAGAGAAAAGAGGGAAGGGGAGGGAAAGCAAGAGGCCAGGTGCGAAAAGAGCCAGTGTATGATTCACTTGCAATCTGCAAAGCACCTCAGTACAATAAGGTAAAAATAGTATGGGGGGGCACTGGAAAGAGTGCTGGGGGGTTTGGGGGGTCAGTATGTCTCTTCTGCAACCAGGATACCCACCTTCTGCACTCAGACATCACAGCTCCAGGTTTTCAGGCCTTCAGGCTCTTGAGATTTAACAGTGGTCCTGAGACTTAACAGGAATCACTTCTCAGCCTTTTGGCTAAGATCAAGTGTAGTATCTGAGACTTAACAGTTGTGCCTTCCTGCTTGTGCCTTCTGGGCACACCTACACCGGTAACCCCAGCATTTTGGAAGGCAGAGGTAAAAGGATGGAAAATCCAAGCCCAGACTGGGCAATTCAAGCATTTAGTGAGATACTGTCTCAAAACAAAAACAAAGAAAGCTGTAATAGGGAAAACAAAAAAAAATTTTTAAGGGGCTAGGAATGTAGCTCAGTGCAAAGGCCCTATGTTCAATCACCACCAGCACCACCAAAAATGAAAACAAAAACAAAACAAGAACTAGACTATATTTGTTAATCAGCAAAAAACTTGATTCAAGTTCTGACAGCACCTTGCTAAAGATACCCTCATCCTAAACCCAGCATGGTGGTGCATGCCTATAATTCCAGCACTCTGGAGGCTGAGGCAGGAGGATCGTTGCAAGTTCGTGACCAGCCTGGGCTACAAAGTGAGCTCAAGGGCAGCCTGAACTGCATAGCAACACCCTGTCTCAAAAAGACACACACACCAAAAGATACCCTTATCCTTTTCAGCTAGGCTGAAACATAAAAAACTCAGTCTATTAATGGATTTCATCTAATCAGCCTATGCTCTCTTCCTGGACCCCATCAATACCAAAATATAATAAAACTTCAATTTGGTTTATGTTGCTTAGGCCCACTGTCAGAATGGCCAAGTGGTCTAAAGTGCTGCATTCTTTTACTCCTCCAAAACCTTACCAGAAACCTTTTTTCTTTCTTCTCTGGATTGGTAATACTATCTTAGTCTTTCAATTCCTCTGACAACCAGTAAAGTTAAAAGCAGCCTCTCAAGGTAGAAAATTTCAAAACAACAACAAAAAAACTAACAGTCCTAAGGATGGAAAATAGGGTCTCATACATGCTAAACATGTACTCTACCACTGAACTACATCCTACGCCTTCAAATCATTTTAAATCAGCCATGAAAGTTACTCAAGAAAACGTGCCCCTTAGGGGGTGGTGACACACACCTGTAACCCTAGCACTCTGGAGGCAGGAGAGTCACTTTGAGTAAGGCCTGCCTGGGTCACAAGGTGAGACCTTGTCTCAAAAAATAAAAAACAGTACACACATGAGACACTCAGAGAAGGAAAGAATTAAGACCTTGACTCTGGGTAGCTCAGCGGTGCAGTGCCTGCGTGGAAAGTGTGAGGTCCTGAGTTCAATTCCTAGTACCAGGGGGAAAAAAAATCACTACATGACTTTGGCCATTCACAGGGTATTCATCAGTTTTTGGAGAAGAACATATTTATTTAATTCAATGGACGAAAACTAATCTAATGCCGGACAGGGTAGCACATGCCTGTAATCCCAGCATTCAAGAGGCTGAGGCAGGAGGATTGTTGTGAGTTTGAGACCAACCTGGGCTACAAAGTGAACTCAAGGCCAGCCTCAACTGCACATTGAGACCCTGTCTCAAAAAGACCTTAAAAAAAAAAGAGAGAGAGAGAAAGAAAAAGAAAACTAATCTAAAAGTATTAGCTGGAAATGATTCTTGAGCAGAAGAAACTTGTCATACTTCTTGTGAATTGTTATATATAATTATACCCTATAATAATCACCACATTTAATGTCAAAGTATAATATGTACTCAAGGTATCAAAGAATCCTGTTGAGCCAGGCCTAGACTTTTTAATCTCATCAATTTACAGATAATGAAATCTGTAATTAAAATTCTGAGATATGCCCAAACAAAGACTATCCAGTGTTCTTAGAATGTTAACATATCACATTAGGTTTGGAGAAGCAAGCAAAGGCCTACATTCTAAAAATTCTAAAAAGCAAATGAACAATTTGAGTTTCTGCTCAAAAAGGGAGGCTGGTAAAGATTTATATCAGATCTAGGCACAATGGCACATGCCTGTAATCCCAGCACACAAGGAGGCTGAAGCAAGAAGATCTCAAGTTCCAGCCCAGCCTAAGCAACTCAGCAATTCAGCTCTTTCATAATTAAAACAATTTTTAAAAGGGTTGGAGATATAGCTCAGTGTGAAGAGGCTGGATTTAATCCCCATGCACCACACAAGCATCCATGGACGCATACACACAAGAGTTTTTATCAAAAAGGTTACCTTTCAATGGCCCTGACAATCCCATAATGCACGCAGTATCAGTCTGGAGAACTAGCTCAGTGGCCTCTCCTCTTTCACTGCCAGATTGAACAGCTTTGAGGATAATCTCCTTCATTCTCCCAGGGGTCAATTGAAAGATTCATTGTTTATGCCCTCAATTGTTTACTCTGTCCTATTTTTCCATCCTTCCAGACCCACGGGTAGTGTTATTATTGGCCTGTTTCCAAAGTGAATGCATTAGCGCACTGCCCTACTAGTTACAAAGCCAAAGATAATCAAACACAGTGGTATCTTAATATTGGAGAGCAACCTCACCCACCACTTGATCCAGAAGAGAAGTTCATGACAACGCTGGCTCAGGTTACTAAAGGCTAAGTTCAGGGCTGGGATATAGCTCAGTTGTGCAGTACCTGCCTGGCAAGTGTAAGGCCCTGAGTTTTATTCCCCTAACCACAAAGAAAAAAAAAGCTTAAGTTCTCCTGGCTAATGTGAGATCACACATCACTCTGGCCCTTTATTCTGAGACACTAAGCAGCATATATACACATCCACAATGATTCTTAAAGGGCAAAAACATTGGAAAGGCATAGGCTGGATGCGGTGGCACACCTGTAATCACAGCATTCAGGAGGCTGAATCAGGAGGATCCCTGGGAATTCAAGGCCAGCCTGGGCTCCAAAGTGAGTTCAAAGCTATCCTGAACTGCATAGAAACTCTTCTTCAAGAAGACAAAGAAGAAAAAAAGGCAGCTCTGGCCCTCATCAGAGCAGATCTGTATTTGATTGTACTATTTTTTATGCTAATTTGTGTCTGTGTGTTAATATGTTTTTGTGCTTTTATTTTTCTAAAAAAAAAAAAAAAAAATCAGAGCAGACCTGTAAACTATCAAAGACTAAACTGACTGAGATGGAATTTGCCTAGCAACTGTTTTAGGAAGAATTCAATAACTCACTCACTAGCAGTCCATTTGAAGACTTACCTGAGTGATAAACAGATTACAGACAGACTCTACTAAGTCCTTCACCCTCAGGAATCATACACAACAAGCTCAAGCTTCTAAGCAAGATTCTTAGCTTCTAAGAATCAAGCACTGGGGAAGATGTGTGTGCTTACACACAAAATACTGTCTCTGATACTTGACTAATAAAGCTGAAAAGCTAAAAGTTACCATCAGCTACATATTCATATGAATGCATTCACTGTTCCTAAGTCCTTCACTTTAGAAGTATCATTCCCAGGTCTTTTTTGCCTCTAATATTTTCTCACTTTGAGTAAGCATTTCCCAATTCCAAGCTTTAAAACACTCCAACTGATTATTATGAGAATTAAGTGATGACAAGGTTCCAATATTTTCTTTTACCTTCTCAAGGGGATCATGTTATGTGTCTATTATCAATAGGGGATTAGGCTAGAGTCTCCAGTAGGAACACAGAGCCCTTATTCTTAACTCATAGAAATAAACAAGATGGATAAAAACAGATTGCTAAAGAAAATAAAATCAGTTACTTTAACTTCAACAGCACTATGTCCACTCACCCCGAAGAAATGCAAAAAGGCAAGGCTTCACTTAATTATTTTCTTGAAGAGGACCAAATTTAAGAGGTTCCGTGCTTCTTAAATATCTGGGAATCAAAGTAGATACATCTATGAAAAGTTCCATGTATAGCCTTTTAGGGGCTGGGGATATAGCTCAGTGGAATAAGCGCTTGCCTAGCTAAGCGCAGGGTCCTGAGTTCGATCCCCAGTACCACAAAAAAAAAAAAAAAAAGAATTGCTACCATGTATAGCCTTTTGTCTCTTGGGAAAAACTATTTGTGGAACCTCAATCACTTTATTATGTAAAATATGTACTGATTACACAAATCAGTAAAGAAAACAAGCAGGGCAAGGTGATACACACTTGTAACCCAGCACTTAGAAGCTGAGGCAGGAGGATCTCTCAAGCTCCAGGCCAGCACAGGCTTACCTAGTCAGTTGTAGGTCAGCCGGAACAACAAAGCAAGACTTTGTCTCAAAAACAACAATGATAACAAAACAGGAGCTGACCTGGGATTTGGTGGTGCACACCTGTGATTTCAGCACACGGGCTGGGGTAGAAGGGTCACAAATTCAACCCCACCCTTGGGAACTTTGTGATTTAACAAGACCTTATCACAAAATTAAAATTTTGAAAAGTGCAGAAAATGTAGCTCAATTCATAGATAAGTATTTTTTAAAATAAAGTGATACTTCAAAATATTTTTTAAAATAAAGGTAACGTAACTAAATAAATAAAAATTTAAAGTAACAAAATAAAGCATGTTAAAGGTAATGTAACTTTATAAAGCTCATCACCAGACATGGTGGTGCACACCTGTAATCCCACTATGCCAGCCCTGGCCAGACTTTTTAAATTTCTGAGACAGCTGGCTGGACTTGGTTATGCAGGCCTGTAATTCCAGCATGGGGAGGCTGAAGCAGGAAGCTCCCTGTGAGTTCAAGGTCAGCCTAGGCTATATAGTGAATTCAAGGCTGGTCTGAACTACATAGTAAGACCTTGTCTCAAAAAACCAAAATAAAATTCTGAGACTGGGTCTCTCTAAATTGCCCAGGCAGGGCTCTAAATGGGTGGTTCTAAGACCTCAGCTTCCCCCCAGTGGCAGGATTACAGACATGCACCACCACACCTGGCTCTTATTCTTTATAAGAGGTGTTTCCACCCAGATCGCTCCTGATTAGAGAGCCAATAAACTAATGCAAAAAATTATTTATCCAGCTAAAACTGTGACAGCACCTGCATAACAATTCTCTTCAAAACCAGGCTCCAGTTAGAACAATCTTTGGAAACTAAACCAGTATCATAAAAATAAACTCTAAATAATAAATATTTACCAAAGTATTGTCAAACACTGATACTCATCCTTTTGACATTGTAGCTCTTCGATTAACACTGAGATAAACCTGGCTCAAATACCTTTGTTTAAAAATGTCCAGTTAAAGCAAGAGTACCATGAACACTCCCACCCAACATACACAAATTGTGTCTAACATCATTTTAGTCTTTCTTTCTCCTTCCTTCCTTCTTTCCTTCCTTCCTCCTTTCCTTTTTTTGCCTTTTTTGCCTTCCCTTCCCTGCCCTGCCCTGCCCTTCCTCCCCCCTCCCTCCCTACTTCCCTCTCTGTGTCTCTTTCTCTTTCTTTTGAGACAGGGCTTCACTATGTAGTTCAGGCTGGCCTCAAACTCACAGTGACCCTCCTGCCTCAGCCTCCTGAGTGCTGGGATGACAGGCATGCACCACCACGCCCAGCTTTGGGCATTCTATTTTCAACTGATAACTCTCCTCTCAATTTAAAACATACATAGAGGTTCCTGGTTTGGATTGGAGGTGAAACACAAGTCCTTTAAACAGGAAAAACAAAGGAACTAAAAAGAGAAATATTAAAATTTAAATGGTAATGCTGCATCCATCTGAATTCATAGTGTGGGGAGGGAAATCTTTTAAAAAGTCAATAAAATCCATCTGGATCTTTTTGGGTTTGGTTTTGGTTCTTATTGTAGAAAGTGTTCCCTCTCAGAATCTATGAACATAAGAAACAGATTAAAACTTTTAAGTTTCAGTAACAGAAAGGTAAGTCTGCCCACTCGAGTTAGTTTTCTCCACTAGCACTGTGCTGTCACCAAATCGTACCAAATATACTAAGGGAAGACACTGTAGCAGGTTAACCATGCCTGACAGGAAGTGCTCCCTTTTTCAGAACGCCTTCCCTTTCAGACTGTAGTGCTGATTACGGCCGTCAGGAAGAGGAAAATGATGAAGACAGCTTTAATGGACAAGCATCCTGTTCCAAAACCCAACTCACAGCTTTTTTTTTTTTAGTTTACCACATCTAATGTCACATAAAGAGGCTCCTCTTCTCTTTCTTTTCTTCTTTGTCCATTTTACTACTCCACCGACACATCAGTAAAAAGAGATAAGACTCCTGAATCTCCTTACCCAGCAGCAGAGGTGAGATGGAGGGAGGGAAACGATGAAGGGTAGAACTGGAAATCAAATGAACTCATAGGATATGGAGAGCTTACTTCCCATTCCATTTCCCCTTTTCCCACAAGGTTAAGTCAGCTGAAGTCCGGATCGTGTTAGAAAAAGCACGCACGCGCGCGCTCGCACGCACACACACACACACACACAAGCACGCATACGCGCACACACACCTTGCGCCCTGGAAAAGATGTGAGGTTCGCTCCGCAGCGCTCTCGAAGGGGCTCTGGGCTCCACCCGGACCGCCTGGGACAAATCAGCCCAGCTTGCCCCGGCCCAGGGAGGACAGATGAGAAGGGGCTTCTAGGCAGGGGGAGGGGGAGACGGCCACTCCGGGTGCCAGGCTCTCGGAGCGCAGCACTCCGCGGTGCGCCGACACCCCCTCCCCCAGCCGGCTGCTGCCTGCTCGCCCTCGCCGCCGGAAGCCAGCCCCGCCCCCTCAGCTCTGTCCCAGCTGAGAGCACCCTCCCCTCCGCATAGCCAATGGCGAGCCAGGGAGCCAGCAGAGCGACTCGCCACGCAGCCAACCGGGGAGGCCCATTGGGAGGTCAGCCGCCAGGGATAGGCCAGCTACCCGCGGCCTCGGCCCTGGCCCGGCTCCTCTTTGTTAACGCTGCCCCTATCTCTCCCGGCCCCCACCCCAAAGCTGCGAGCCAAGCATCCTGACGCTGCGCCAGGTGATACCAAGCTCCTTTTCTTGCTCTCCTGCCCACTCTCTGCCTGAGTACTGAATGACCTGCCCCCAAGCCGGTGGAATCTCTGAGTGTCTCATACTTCCAAAAAAACTGCCACCAAAAGACTCCAGTAAAAGGATTTGTCTCTGGGTCGCTCTGCCTAGCTCTCCTTTTCTCAGACTAATCAACTGCACTCCCTCAAAACGGTGGATGGATTTGGGTTTGCATATTAAATCAACTGGACACACTTGTTTTCCCTTCCCGTGACGTAGAAATTAGGGGACAGAGGTTAATTCGGAAACTATGTATCTGGAAGTTGTTAGGGTGGTGGTGGAAATATCAAATTGTTCGTAGAACACAAAAGCAAACAAACACACATAGTTGGTTCCAATTTGTGTCATACAAGACATCTACATCCAATTCAACCCAAGAGATCACGTCCTGCACAGGCTTCAGCAAAATCAGGATGCAAACACTAGATTTCTTTCCTTCTACATACCTAGTATCTCTACATAGTCTCTGCAACTGATAGGCCACCATGTAACTGCTAGTTTATATCAAAAATTTAGGCAATAAGGTCACTGTTAGGGGAAATGTTTCAGAATGGAATATACTAAAGATTGTAGTGTTTTGCAAGATGTAGTAGTGGAGTACCACAAATAACTCATTCAAGAAAAACAGGGCTGGGGTGTTGCTCACAGGTAGAGCAGCCTGCTTACCATAGGCAAGGCCTGGGTTCCAGCCCACACCAAAAAAGGTGGTCAAAGAAGGCTACTATCTAGATTGTTTTGTTTTGGGGTTCTGGGGACCGAACGTAAGGCCTTTTCACTGAGCTATATCCCTAATACACACACACACACACCTTTGAGACCAGTTCTCTCACTAAATCTCACACACACACACACACACACACACACACACCCCTTTGAGACCAGTTCTCACTAAATCTCTCTCTCTCTCTCTCTCTCTCTCTCTCTCTCTCTCTCACACACACACACACACACACACACACACACACCTTTGTTTGAGACCAGTTCTCACTAAATTACACAAGCTGGGCTCTAACTTGTGATCCTCCTTTGCTCTCCTTGGGTATTGGGATTGTAAGTGTGCACCACCACCCTTGCTCTAGGTTGTCATACCTTGTGGCCAGAGTTCTTCCAATTGCAGGATACTGAATATCTCCATCACATACAATAACCTGCTTATTCACTACATACTACTATTATTTAAAACGGAACAAGAGCTGCGGGTTCGGCTATGCAGTGAAGTACTGAGCTCAGCAAACATATCCAAACATGAAATAAAAACCAGACTATACTAAGTTTTAGTAGATCCTTCATATATGGAGCTCAAAGTATTTCTTATACAATAACCTCTGGTCATGCTGGGCATGGCACATGCCTGCAATCCCAGCACTCAGGAAGCTGAGACAGGAGAGCACTCCAAGTTCTAGGGCAGCCTGAGCTACCCAGTGAGGTCAAGGGCAATGTGAACTGCATAGAGAGACTCTGTCTCAAGAAAAAAAGAAAAAAACAAAAAGGTCTTCCTGGGAGAGGGAAAGGATTGTATGACAGCTGCTTCTAAAGCCAGTTCAAAGCTAGACCTGGTGTCAAATGCCTGTAATTCCAGCATTCTGGGATATTGAAGCAGGAGTATCACAAATTCAAACCCACCCTGGGCAATTTAGCAATTTAGTGAGAGCCTGTCTCAAAATAAAGGGCTGGAGATGTAGCTCAGTGCAGAGGCTCTGGATTCAATCTCTGGCATGGGTGGGGGAAACAGGTGCCAGTTTATTTTTCTAACCTGAATTAAAAGAGTGGGCTGGGGCTAGGGACGTAGCTCAGCCACTCAGCAGCCCGACACCTGCCTGGCAAGCCCAAGACCCTGAGTTCCATTCAAAGAGTAAAAAATAAATAAATAAAATACACAAAAATAAATAAATAAATAAAACAGTGGGCTAACTGGGGGGGGGGGCAAAGTTTACCTGAGAAAGTAGAAGTGAACAGCGGGACAGAAACTGGCTCTGCAGGTAAGCTTGGGCAGAGTACAGAGAAAAAGAAAGTAAGAGCAAAGAGAAAAGTACATGATGTGTCTGGTGGGCTATCATGGAAAGCTACAATAGCTAGGCTAGCTTATATTAGTTAGGTTCTATATGAAAAGGAAAAATGTGAAATTTTAAAATTATTCTAGATTGACAGACTGTATTACAGAGCAATCATATCTCCCCAACCCATGTTACCCAGCTTTTCCTTGAACTTCTGGGATCTGAAGCTGGGTGACCAGGACTTCACATCTTTTTTTTTTAATTTTAAGTGATGGGAATCGAATGCAGGGCCCTTACCACATGAGGCTAGCACTATGCCACAGAGCTGCACCTACAGCTTATTTTTTAAAGGATGTATGAATATTGCATATGATTGCAGGTCTAAGACTAACCTGTCAACACTGAAAGGAAGACAAAAGGGGTAGAGGGGACTGATAACTTTTTATTTTTAATTTTTTATTTTAAAGACGAAAGAATGGAGACATATAAACCAAAATAACACAAAAACAATAAAGGAAATACAAAATTATAGAGAAGATAGTAGGGAATTAACACTGGATGCTGTATTACATAACTGTTACCTTTGCTTTGTTGCTCTGCTAACTCTTTAGATATGTTTTATTTTCAAAAAGATTTTAGCCGGGCATGGTGGCTCTCACCAGCCTGAACTACACAGCGAGACCCTGTCTCAAAAACAAAAAAAAATTTTTGCAGAACTGAGGATTTTAGCCAGGGACTTTACACTGAGCTACATCCCCAGGCCTTACTTTTAGGGTCTCACTAACTTCCCCAGGCTGGGCTCAAACTTGTAATCCTCCTGCCCCAGTCTGCCCAAGTACTGGGATTACAGGAATGTGCCACCAGGTCCAGCTTAATTGTGTAAATTTTGAGTGAAATTCTAGATTTTTTTATTGTTTTTATGTATTTTTTTTTTTTTTTTTGCGGTACTGGGGATCGAACTCAGGACCCTGCGCTTGCTAGGCAAGCGCTTATTCCACTGAGCTATATCCCCAGCCCTTTTTATTGTTTTTAAACCCTATGTTAAACATCTTACTCTTACAATCAATGGAAGATATTAATTCCTGGTAACCAAAAAAAAAGATATTAAAAGACAAACATCTCTCATATGGAAAAAAACATCAGCTTGAACTGAAAATTATTTCAGGTAACATCCACCTAGTTTAATCAGTTTGCATGTTATTTCTTGAGCACATTATTCTGCAAACGTCTCAAATGGCTTTATAAGTAAAAACCAAACAGAAACTTAAAAAATTGGCCAGATGAGGTGGCTCATACCTATAATCCCACTACTCAGGAGGCTGAGGCAGGAGTATCCTAAATTGAGGCCACCCTGAGATAGAGAGCAAGTTCAAGGCCAGTTTAGACTACACAGTGAGCTCAAGACCAGCCTGAACTGCACAGCCAGGCCCTGCCTCAAAAAGACCAAAAAAAAAAAAAAAAAAAAAAGAAGAGATACTATCTAAGTATAGGTTATTTCCATTTAGGTTAAAGTAAGGCACATTATTAATGGAAAAGCCAGTTTGAATAGACTGGTTTGTCTTATGTGAATTATTATATGGACACATTTTCTTCCCTTAGAACAAATAATTTCTCCTGTTCTGTTCTGAACCCACAGTCTCCCAAAGGCTAGGGTTAGTTTTTCTACTCTTATGTATTCTCTGCTGTCAGAGAAATAAACAAATTGTTAATGTTTTGTTTATTTATATGAGATAAGGTCTTGTTATGTTGCCCAGGCTGGTCTCAAACTCGATTGCTCAAGCAATCCGGCCTCACCCTCCAGATCAGTGGGGACAAGTACTATATCTCACTTCTGTTTTTTGTTTCTGGGGTCTAACTAACAGTTTCAGGCATGCAGGGACATAGTAAATATTTGGTAATATTAGTGAATGAACAAAATGAAATCCCAGAGACAAGTGAATGGGTTTTACTTTTCCCTCTGGTGTCCAAAAGAGAAAGTACAGCCAGTTGCATGCATGCACACGCACACACTCATGCACAGAGAAGGAAGCAAAACCAAGTATAGAAGAATACCGAGCTACCCTGAAATAATAGCTAGAAGGTTTACCTTTTCTGGGAAGTGATCAGACTTGACACTTATCTTTAAGCCTAGTGAATGGTGAGTTACAAAGTCTGTGGTTTGGTTTGGTTTTTTTTTTTTGGTTTTGGTTTTTGAGACAGGGTCTCACTGTGCAGTTCAGGTTGGTTTTGAGTTCACTATGTAGCGTAGGCAGGGCTTAAACTTGTGATGATCTTGCCTTAGCCTATCAAGTGCTATGATAATAGGTGTGCACAGTCTCTGCTTTGATGGCTGTTTAAATTCTGTGTCTTGTAGGTCTTTTGGGGGAAAATACCTTTTTAAGAGTGCTCAGCTTCTTGTTCATCTTAGAGCATTGTTACTGTTTTGTGTGTTACTCAGTTCTATTGAACGCTTTTTTTTAATTGGAGTAAATTAAGTGTCAAAGTCAATTATTTTTTGAGATCAAGGTCTCACTATGTAGCCCAGGCTGGCCTTGAACTTGCAACGATCCTCCTGCCTCAGTCTCCCGAGTGCTGGGATTACAGGTGTGCACCACCACACCCAGCTATATAGTATTAAACTGCTCTCTGTGGAAAGTAGAGGCATTACCTAGTCAGGAAGATTTGTTAAAATAACTAGTTGGTACAGTTTAAAAGGCACAAAACCAACACAACTGGGGTTAACGCTACTTAAATGATAACAAAGGGCTGGGGATATAGCTCAGTGGCATAAGCACCTGTCTGGCAAGTGCAAGGTCCTGAGTTCGATCCCCGGTACCGAAAAAAAAAAAAAAAAAGATGATAAAAAATGGTTCATGACTGTATTCTCAGCATTTGGGAGGCTGAGACAGGAAGATTGCATGAGTCCAGGGGCAGCACGGGTGACATAATTAGTTTAAGGCCAGCCTAAAATACAATGTAAGACTGTCTCCAAGAACTAAACAAAAAAAAATCATTTAAAATTAGGATAAATTACTCAATAGACCCTACCAGAAAAGTGGGTCAATGGTAAATGATTAAGTAGAAGTTTCCTGGGCTGGGGATATAGCTTAGCGACACAAGCACCTACCTGGCAAGGGCAGAGTCCTGAGTTCGATTCCCAGTACCAAAAAAAAATAAAAATAGAAGTTTCTTAAATGTTCTTAGATGAATTAAGCTTTCTAAATCAGAAAATGCAGTACTCACAAAAATTAGCTTTTACTGGATACCTCTGAAAAATCTCTGTAGAGAGGCTGGGTGTGGTGGCACACACCTATAATCCCACCTAGTCAGAAGGCTGATGCAGGAGGAACAGATCCAAGGCCAGATCAGGCAATTTAGTCAGACTGTCTCAAATTTTAAAAATACAGTTAGTTGTAGTAGCTCACACCTATAATCTCAGCACTATGGGCAGCTGAGGCAGGAGGATCATGAGTTCAAGGCCAGCCTGAGCAATTTAGACACTTAGTGAGACCCTGTCTCAAAAATAATACCAATAACAGTAAATGGCTAAGAGGGCCAGAGAGATAGCGCAGTAGCATAGTGCCTGCCTGGCAAGCACAAAGTCCCAAGTTCAGTTCCCGGTACAAAAAAAAAAAAAA
>PVLD010029682.1:0-17743 GCA_004027595.1 Dinomys branickii
CTGTAGATTTATAAGATATAGTTGATAGAATCTTAAAAAACCTTCTAATATTCAAGATCTGGACTCTTTTATTAAGTGTTAAAATAACATTAAACAGAAAGGCTCCAATTAAGGCAAACTTATTGTCTTGGTTACTTTTCTCTCATTGCTGACAGAAAACACCCAAATTAAAGAGGGAAAGATTTATTTAGCTAACAGTTTGTGCAGGTTTCAAACCACTCTTGGCTGGCTCCAAGGCAGCATGTCACATGGCAGAGAGCAACAATTCATGGTGGTGGAAAACAGCAAAAGCAGCAAGAGCAAGAAAGGAGGAGCAGCAAGACCAACCCTCTTTCCCTCCCTTATATTGAAGGCAGGCGACCCACCCCAGGGCGGGTGTAGCACTCACATGCACAGTCCCAGCATTGGACCATGGATCAATCAAAAACCCTAGAAGCCCACCCAATGACTGTATGAGGCTTTGGGGGGACATCTAGACACAAAACATGACACTTGTTACCTGCTTTTCATTATTCCTGTGTAAGCTTCTTTAGACTTTGCATTCACCCAATCTCTGTATCAGACAACATATAAAATAAATAAGGTCCTGTCTCAAGTTTCACTCAAGATCATACTATCAGGCAGGCCCCATTTATCGGCATTATTGTGGTACAAGTATATTTTACAATGATGCCCTCCAAAAGTGTTTCCTGTCAAAAGCTCCAGCTTTTTTTCTTATGAACTATAGGACATCTTTATATTTCATTCCACTTTCATTTAATGGTAAAGCAATAAGCACAGGTGGTTTTCCTGTCTCTTGCAGCACAGTGAGCAGCAATTTAACAATCAAGATTTGCATGAAATTTATTTTTAAAATTTTATTAATAGTACATGTCTATAGTACATAATGTCTACATTCCCTGGGTGAAGCTGATACATGTACATGACACTGAGATTCCACCTAACCACAGAAAGAATAACCATCCTCCACAAATCAAAGAAAAAATTCTAATACAAAAGAAAACCTACAGAGTTGGTGGGAATGTAATCTAATATAACAATTCTGAAATTTACAAGTTTCAACCATTGATCAATGAGCTGGCTAGATGGTGGTACAACAACAGCACATCAGCCTGAAATGACGGTATGACAAGTCACCTCAGTATTCTTCCTGTGGTGGTATATAACTCCATTCTGCTTAAGTTTCTGGAAGAATCTCCTTAAGAACGCATTGGTTTGGTTGTAATGAGAAATTTCATTTTTCTATATGCAATCTCAAAAGGAACAGAGTGGTTTGTTTCGGCTATACTGACATAATCAAGATTTTAAAATTTACCTGAAAGTTAAAAGGGACAGAGATCAACTTCAAAATAATCCAGATGAAATTGTCATTGAGTTGGATATGAAGTTAAGAGTGATAAGAAATGAAATGAACTTACACAGAAGCGTCGAAGTTTCAATGTAGTCATAATGTGTCAGCAAGTGTAAATATGTTCGTCCCTATGTTAGTCAGAATTCTTCTAAAATGTTTTGACATTTAGTTTACTACTCAACATCTAGCTACTTGTTCATATGGAAACTTCTCAAATGTTAATGACTTTTTGGAGTTTTCTACTCTGTGTAAAGATTGGACTGGGTCTGACATTATAACCCCTGTTCCTCATAAACTCCACAAATGTGAAATCAAAAACACTGGAGAGATGAGGGAGATGTTCACTCACTGACGTAAATGTACCCTAGTCAGAAAGCTGATCCCTAGGAAATAGTAGTATTTCCTAGTGCTCAACTCTGGAGCAACTTATTACCACCCAAAATGTTCCATCAGTGGCTTATGTGCCAGGAGTAGACACAGAAGCTGCACTCCAGGCTAAAAGGCCCTCTTGGTTAGGTCATGCTGTGCCTCTGAGGAGCCAAAGGGAGTCAGCACATCTGTCAGTAAAAGATCCCAAGTCCAGCCATCTCCTGAAAGCAACTGTTGATTGAGCATTTATCACATTCACAATAAAACAGTGGGGTGCTCACCCCAGCAGAGGCTGGAAGCTGGCAGCTGTGCCCACGATGCAGAATGTTTCTTTCACCTGGTCAACATGCCGCGTGAATGCAGTGGGGGTAGAGCAACAGCAGCTCTGGAATTCATGGAGATCTTGAGATTGGCATAGCCTGGGAACCAAACATGGTGTTCAAGACTGGCAGAAGGATAGTCACAGACAGATGCAGAACTGAGTAGCAGCTCTGTGAAGAGCAGTAACAGGGCAAAGTCCACAAGCATCGAGCCACAAAATGAGGCAAAGAGCAGCCAGAGGCTTTACCTTTTATGTTGTGGGGAGTTTGATAGAAACAGATGTGCTAATCTTCTGGTGTGTACAAATAACATGTGCTAATCCTATGGTGGTAAAAATATATTTTTGTAAGTTTCTCAAAAGCATTCACAAGATAAATTTTTTTGGCATGCCAGCCATATGGTTATCACAGCATACGGTTACCACACACGTTATCACAGCACAGGGGTCATACAGTTATCACAAGCTAATTTAGACTCAGAAAATAAGTTTAGAACTAGACAGAAACATAAAATGGCTTCCGTCTTGCTCACATCACTGAAATTAAGTTTGAAATTATACAGAAGCAAAAAGATGGCTCTATCCCGCTCACATCACTTACATCACAATTCCCCCATTGATCCTTCTTAGTGCATAGGGAAGGGCAAAGGGTAAACTGCGGCCACTAATTTCCATAGCAGGATCCTGACCAACTGGGAACGAAGAAATGGGTTGCCCACATGCTGAAACTGTTTATTTCTATGGAAATGTTGCAGAAATTAGCCCATGGATTTTCCCACAAAACATTTCTAATGCATTGATTATTTTTCATCATTAGACAACCATTGAATGACAGTTCTCTTTCTTCCTATACACAAAAGGTGATTGTTAGAGGTTGCCCTGAATTAACATTACAAATTAATTATCACTTAGCAACAAAAGCATGGGTTGTGATGCCTGTTACACATTTGGCCACCTCGTAGGTGGGTACTCTACTCCTGGTTTAATAAGGAATCATTTGCAATCCTTTCCTACATTTGCTACAAAACTTCCGTGTTTTACTTCAAGCCTCTCAGGCATTTCAAATCAATTTCCCTACCTACAAACATGTTCTAATGATTAAGACTTAAAATTAAAAGGTGTGAAAGGGAAGTGAAAAAGAAAAGAGTGGAAAGAAGTCAGTCAATATAAGAGAGCTTTGAACTGTCTCAATCTTAATGGATCTAAATTCAAAAAGTTCTTCTGTTTAGGGTAGAAGAGGAACATATGAATAAATCTGTCTAGCATACTCAGTGGAATGCTAGCTGCAAAGTTGCGTCACTAAATAGTACTCTATTATAAATTTTAAAAATCCACTGCTCTTAAAATAAATTCTAAATCCAAATACTCTTAAAGAGGGAAAATGAGATTCTTTATGTAAGATCTTTTGCTTAAGGGAATGGGACGAAGAAATAGAAAGAGGAGGGAAGAAGGGGATGCAAAAGAGCTAGGATGGGTTATGTACATGGACCAACTCCCCACGAGGATTGTAACCATTATGTGCTGTAAACATGTAGCAATAAAAATAAAAATTCACTAAAATTTGTCTGAAATATGATATCATGTTCTTGAAAAAGAAAGCCATAAGCCCAGTTGAAATATCATTTTTGAATTTTTGAGTTGCTTTGATAATGTATTTCAGTTTGGGTTCATAAGGAATAATAGCTATATTATCTTAACAAATAAGAAGTTAATAAAAATATAAGGCTGAACCAGTGTTTTCCCCCTTTGATGCATGATTAGAGTGTTTTATAAATTGCTTGATATTTTACACATCACAAAATGGTAACTTCTCACATAAAATACAAAGTTATAACCTAGTTTATGATGAAGTATTTTTATTTGTAAAACATTATTAAATAAACATTATTCACTAAAAGTAGTCTACAATTGTAGATTGTATTCGCAATTCCTTTATTAAAACTTACCATTTACAGATTTCATTTATTACAAGTACCCCATGTGAACATAAAGTGAGAAATGCCAAAATGAGCATAAAAGACTGTATCTGTGTCATGGAAAGAGGGATAATGATAGCTATTTTTAAAGCTATCAGTTTAAACATTTCAGACCCCCTTGCCATATGATTTTTTTAAAACAATATCAAATTTCAAAGTTTTCTTAGTCTTTCATTTTCTTGTCATTCTACAGAATCAGAGAAATACTTTTTAATAAGGAAGGTGTCTCAGGCAAGAAGACAAAAAAATGAAGGAAGGGGCAAAATATTGAATGAGGAAGAACATAGACATCAAAAAGATGAAGAGCTTGGGGAGAGGTTTGGAGAAATTATTTTCTCATTTTTCCAGAGACCTAGAAGATAGGTAAAGAGAAACATCAAGAGTGAAATCATTGCCAAATAAACTATGTTAAAATAAGATTTAATATTCTCTGTCTTTGTCATATGAGTGGATCAGCTTCCTATAATGATAGTTAAAGAGTTTACAAAATAGATGGCCTGTTACCTGACTGTTGCATGAATGCTATAATAGAATATACATACACACAAAAAAGAGTGCAAAAAGAATTAATTTCTAGATCAAGATCACCATTAATATTCACGCAGCAAAATCTGTTCTATTCTTTGAGAAGTAAAATCAATTACAGTGCCTGGTCTTCATTTGAATTTAATGAGTGTGAAATTGATTTAAAACTTTCCCGGAGACATATGTTAGGAATATAGTAGGTCCAAACATGTACATGCAAATCACCACAATATGAGTAAGGATGATTACATACTACTTAGAATTATTAATAAAAATGCATACTTTCACTTCAATAGTAAGTTTGTCTATCTGAGGCAATATACATGATGGGTTCAGACATCATCATGCCTTTTTTCAAAGCTTACATAAAATTTATAATCCTGAATTCTAAAATACTTTATGCTTCTTTAGTAATATAAAATGTGCACTTAGTTTTAACAGCCATACTGAGGTACAATTGTTATTGAATGAATTGCACATATTTAGTGTGTACAATATGTACACAGTCATGAAACCATTGAGATAATTAACTTATATATCACTCCCCAAAGCTTCTTCATGGACTTTTATAATTTGTCTTTTTAACTTTCAAAGCATTCTTCCATCTCTCAGCAACCTTTAAATTGTTTTATGTACTTATATATTCATTTGAATTTCCTAGAATTTTATAGAAACAGGATCATAAAGTATATACTCTTTCATCTCAGTCTCCTTTCTCTTACAATAATTCTTTGAGGTACATTCACCTTATAGTTTATATCATTGGATTGAATCCCCCTTCCCATCAAAAAATCTGTATCAAAATCCTAACCTCAATATGACTAAATTTGGAATAAAGTCATTGTAGACATAATTTTGTGAAAATGAGATTCTACTGGAGTTGGGAAGATGCATAATCCATTATGATTAGTGTTCTTATAAATCAAGGAAGAGACACAGACATAGGAGAACAAGATGCCATGTGATGAGAGAGGTGGAGATTCAATGGTTACACCTGTCGTGTGGGGCTTCATTCAATATTAGTGTTATCTTTGTGAAAGGGGGAAATTTGGGCACAGAGAAAGAGATGCACAGAGAGAAGCCTATGTGAATACAAATACAAGGAGTACTCCATGTGAAATAGATAATCAGAACAATGCATTTACAAGCCAAGGAATAGCAAAGATTTCCAGGAAATAATCCAAAACTAGGAAGAGTCAATAAATCGTAGTTTCCTGCAGATTTATGACTTTTAGTTTAGAGAACTCTAAACCAGTAACTTGATTCTTTTAAGTCATCCAATTTGTATTACTTTGTCATGGTTGCCCTAGGAAACTAATATAGCACATGTCAAAAGTTCTTTCCATTCAATAGATATATCACAAATTGCTTATTTATTTACCTATTGATAGATATTTGGATTGTTCCAAGGGATGTGCTCAGTGGTACTGCCAAATCGTACAGTACACTCAACTTTGATTTTACTAAATAGTGACAAATTACATCCAGAGTTGCAAAAGTCAATATACCCAACAGTAGGACAAAAGAAACATAGGCCTTTTTTTCACACATTTGCAAGATTTTGTTTTAATGTAATAAGACCAATCATTTTCTAAGCCTTTCAAAAGATATTTTGTGAGCCTTGTTTAAGAAGTATGTTATCTCCCAGGTTGGCATGGTGTCTCCTGCCTGTAATCCCAATGGAAGCTGAGACACGAGGATGGCAATTTTCAGCCAAGTCTAAGTAACTGATTAACATAGTGAGACCCTGTCTAAAACAAAATATAAAAACGGGCTCAATATGAAGGCTTTGTGTTCAATTAAAAGGACTGGAAAAAAAGGAATCTTCCAAATTTAGGTGACAAATATGTTCTTCTAAATTACAAAGTAATGTACTAGCTTTATAACAATCATCAACATGTAGCTTTTAAACCACCTGAAACTTGTCTTTTTTGTTTGTTAAATCAGGGATCATGTTTTATTTTTTACACATACTGAACAGGATTTTCTAGCATCATTTATTAAATGGTCTGAAACTAACCATGTGTGGGGAACCACTCAAAATGCCTCAAAGCTCAGGGGAAGCTAAGGACACTTGAGGACACGACCTTGCTGTCCAGCAAAAGCACACAGGGGGATACAGTTATGTAGCCATGACTTAGCAGTGGCCAAACACACATGCACTGGTTATGGCACTATACAAGAATGTAAATATGTGATAACAACCTATATAAAATTATACAATATAGACACGGGCTGCTCGTGCATTCTTGTGCTCTTGCAGTCTTTTGCTCTGCTCTGCTCCATGCTGCCTGTTGTTGCTGATGTTATGCACATGTGTATTCTTTTCTATTTTTTGTCTTTTTTTATTTTAAAGACAAAAGAATGGAGACATATAAACCAGAATAACACAAAAACAATACAGGAAATACCAAATTATAGAGAAGAGAGTAGGGAATTAGCACTGGATGCTGCATTACATAATGTTATCTTCACATTTGTCACTCAGTTATACAGATGATGGCTCATTGGATTAATCAATTTTCTCCACCCTCATCACCATTGTTCTACCACCCAATCAGTCATCTTCCCTCTGATAATAACTGTACTTTTGGGTTTATTTACTCCCTCAGGCTCTCACATTGGGAAGAGACATGGCTGCTTCAAATTATGCTCTGACATATAAGGGTGTATACAAATTGCTATGGCAGGAGGTGGAAAAGCACCCATTCTCAAAGACAGTAGATAGGCAGAAACCCAGGTTCACTATGCTCAAGCCCCCTTTGAGAAGCCCTCAAGGCCATCAGGGGTTCAGTTGTGTTGGTGGGGTTATCCAGTGAACCACCAGGCTTTGCCTCAATACATTGTGTGTTGAGGTCAAGTCGAGTCCTCATGGTCACCCATGCAGACCACTGGGCTCCACCCCAGCGAGGCTCTTCCAGGGGCCTGGTCGAGTCCATGGGGTCGCCCCTGCAGTCTGCCTGGCTCTGCCTTGTCGCCATGCTGCTGGCAATCGGGTTGAGTCCACGGGGTCGCCTCCAGTGGACTTCCTGGCTCTGCCTCATTGCTGCACTGCTGGAGGCCCTGTCCAGGTCTTCAGGGTTCTCATGTAGCCTGGAGGGAGCCCCCTCTCCCCTCAGGCTACTGAGCTCCCTGTCAAGGCCCCTGGGGTCCCCTTATAAGCTACTAGTGTCTCCCCACAGGCTATCTATGACTCATTGGAGGCTTTACCCACCCAGCAAGAGAACTGGGTCTGCACCCTAGTTCCAGGTCTTTGCCTCCTCCCACCTCCTGATCTCCAGTGTTGCCACTCCCCACCGCTTGCAGCTGGGTATTGGACACACGATGCTAGGAACAAGGGTGTGAGGTCTCCCCCACCTGTGCTCACTGTGGTAGTCCAGGGTGTGTACTAAGTTTAGTTATTAGATCTAGAAGAGAATTGGAGGATTTTTTTGGGCCTGCTGTGTAGAGTATGTTGTTGTCTCTCAGATTCCCAGACTGCTGCTTTTCGTGTAATTTGTTGCTGTGGGTTCATACAAGGCTCATATATGCAAGCAGTTTGGAGACCCTCTTGGTGCTCATATTAGTAGTTTAGGGTGAGTCCTGAAGCCTGTAGACTCAGCCTGTCACTGTTAGGGACACATGTTGAGTGCTCGGGTCACCTAGACCCCGGGTATTCAAGAGAGGGAGGTCAGGGTGGGAGCTGAACCCCAGTAGCTCAGCTCATGCTTCCTGCTTGGTGTTGGAGTGAGAAGGGCATGGGGCCATATGATCCACCTCCATCTGCAGCTCTCTCTTACTGTTGTGCTCCAGTTCCCGTTTGTTCTTTGGCTGGATCCCTGGGAATTGCTATGGCCCTGGGGTTGCTGCCGGTGTTCTCTGCTGCTCTCTGCTGGTAGTTGCTCACACAGTGGAGAGGTAGGAGGCCACAGCCTTGGGGCAGGTGTAAAGCTGGGTGTGGTAGGCTCTTTACTGGTTGCTTTGACTCCACCTTGCCTCCAGGCACTGATTAGAAAGGTTGCTGCAGGGTGGGGATTCTGTTTTAGTGGCTGTTGTAACTTCTCATCCTCACACTGGGATCAAATACACCTCCTGACCGCCATTGCCTCTTTTCCTGGCTGTGCTTTCTCCTCTCTGGTCCTGGACCAGCTCTCAGAACTCCACTCTCCCCTGGCCGAGTCAGGAGCCTGCCATGAGCATGTGTCTCAGAAGTTGAAGCTGTGAGTGCTGGAATGGGGGAGCACGTCGACAGTATGTTTGGAGTGGTGACTCCCTCCTTCTCTGCCTCCTCTTCCACCAACTGTACCATGGCGGCCCTCTAAGCCTTTCCTCCAGAAGAGGTCTTGTTTGGTCTTTCTGAGGGCTTCAATTCTCATTTCAGATCCTTCCTGGGTTCAGGGTACACATTTCTCTCCTTCCTGTCTTTCTCACGTTGCTGTATTCCAGTGTCTGGGTGGCAATCCTCCAGGAGGATTTTTCTCTGCTGCTTACCTGGTCACCATCTTCCCAGAAGTCTCCCCATGTGCATTCTTTGACCTGAGGACCTCACCTGTAAAAATCTCCCTTGGGCCTCTGAGTGGGCCCACACGTTTTCGTGAAATGTCACTTATTGATTTCACAATCCTTATTTATCTTCCTTTATGAAGTTACATATCACCTAGGAAATCTATGACATTTTACTTTTAATAAATTGTTTCTCAAACTAATGTAATCAGATTTGAGAGACAATGAACTAAATCCATTGTTTTCCTCACTTGGATATAGAAAGCTAAATTGTTATATGCTAGTATATTCCATTTATTTATCTATTCCTGAGCCAACAATACATTAAATTGTAAGCATTATAAATAACTAAACATCTGGAGAAAAATTCTCCCTTAATTTCTATTTTTGTAAGTTTTCCATTAGAAATTCTTCTGCCATAATTTTCTATAATTCTTTTAAAATTATTTATAATTGATAAAAATAAATCTGTCTTGTATTTTACTTATATTTTATATAAAAGAATTTGGGAAACAATATTGTCTTCCTACATAAGAAATTAGTTTCTACTTATGCAAGGCCTTTATTGTGTGCTTTGGCAGAGGTTATTGTTTGTTTACCTTTACTGCATATTTCCTATAAAATTTACATTACCATTTAAAAGTTAGTCACAGATGAAATCCATGTCTTTTATTTGGTCAATTTTCTTTCATTTAGACAATGGAATTATATTCATATACTCATTTACCATTGATAACGTTTTAATAACAAGTGTGTGTCTCACAAACATATATTTTCTGTCCTGTAGAGATCAAACACTGTTATGTGTCTCTCAGACTCCTCTAGGAACCATTACTGTAAGAGCTCTTCCAGAAAAACCTCCCAATTCTGAAAAGAAGTATACAACTGAGGGGCAAACTAAAGTGTTCAGGCATGTGTCTTGTTAGGAAACAAATCTTCAACTACTTTTAGGTCTTTCTAAAGTAACTCATGAAAGACTGATTATTGTCCTGAATATGAGGCACTGGTAAGCCAACATTTTTTATAAAGGCCTACCTAGAAAATATTTCAAGTCCTGCTATATGCTCTGACACTACTGAACTCTGCCCTAATATTTCAAGAAAGCAGTAACAGACAATGTAAAAAAAATTTGTGTGCCTGTGTTCCAATAATACTTCATTCATAAAACCAGGCAGTAGGCCATACTTAGCCCATGTGAAGTAGTTTAGTGTCTTCTATTATTGAGAATTTAAAAAATTTTACCATCTAATTTTTAAATTTGTTTAAAATATTGTACTAAAATATTTAAGAATCTTAAATTTTTATCATAAAATTTTTAATCTGTCAGTCATTAACTATGATGTCTAATGTGTGTCACATCCAGTTTTTCTTTTCTTTTCTTTTTTTTTGTACTGGGAATCGAACTCAGGAGCTTGCGCTTGCCAGGCAGGCACTTTTGCTAGTTTTTCTTTTAAAAAGTTACCCTACTATTACAATGAACAACATAACTAATATTCATATCATCATCAACAACATGTACCTAAAATATCATTTACTTGTATCCATTTCTAGGTTTACACTTTGTTCCCTCTACCTATGTGGGAGGAACAAGACATGGGCTCATCTGTCCACATGAGTAGTGATAAATTAAATGATACCTGCGCTCTAATCCTTAGAAAATTTGATTTAATTTAAGTGGCTCAAATTCTATATTTTTATTTTACTACCCTTAAATCAATCATTAAGCCAAATTTGAAACACATTCCTGAAGCATTTTCTCATGGTGGATCTAGTTTAATGAAGTTGCAAATATCACCTGAGCACCAGTTAAAACTACTAGGTGCCATTCTAGTTCTATGGAATTGGAATCACCAGGAAAGGGCAGTAGATTTGCAAAACCTACCAAGAATTCCAGGTGATCAGTATGAATATCTTAAAAAGTTGAAAAACACTACCAAGATGCAAATTTCTGTTTTCTGCATTCTTCCACTCTGAAATGAACACTGAATGCTTTAAAAATTGCACTGAGTGCTTCAAAAATTGCCTTTTATCTGGAGATCATTTATCCTTGAAAGTTAGCCAATCTTTATCAGGAGGTAGAGAAAAATTTAAAGGACATACATTCTCATGACACCTTCTATTTGTAGTTAACCGAAACTGATTTGACTGAGAAAGTTGCAAGTTCATAGTGGAATTATTCTCCCTTTATGTAACAATATATTCTGAATTTTCTTTACAAATGTCAACCAATCCTAGTCCTAATATGGAACATTGCCTCAGGACATGAAAAGCTCCAGCATACCAATAGAGGTTTAAATATGTAGTTTCCTATATTTTCTTGTTTTCTATCTACTTCAGTTGTGACTCATTTGTTATCAACTTGATATTTTGCTCTATGATGAAATGTGATTTCACATACATAGTATGTAAAGTAGGATGGTAGGAATGATGGTGATTTGTTTTCTAATGACTTTTCTCCATCATACTATTGTTAATTATCACACCTATACTGGAGGAGAGTTCTAGAAAAGTAAAGAAATGTTTATTAAGAAGTACTAAATGCTAAAAATCTTGTTTTTCCACATAAACATGAGCAACTCTTTTCTGCATTTTCAATGCTCATCATTTTCAATGCTCATTTTCATGCCACTCCAACAGTAGTGTTGGTCAGTGATCCTTCTACTGTCATATGGAGCTGGAAAGTTTCATATGAAAATATTTCAAGACACACTGGACAAAATTCAAGGATGGAAGTTTTATGCCATTTCTTTGAAATTTAATACAGACTTCTAATAATGAAGGTAAAATCTATTGTATCAAATCATAATATGAATTATTTATTCCTCATATTCAATTTTCATTTCTTATAAAATGACTAACATTTTATATTAATGAAAAGTCATGTGTCTGCTGTTAGATATTACATAAAATTAAATTCTGTCAAATTTTATTTCATTAGGAAATATAATTTGTATAAACTTTGTCTTTTAATAATTATAAAAATTTATAATGTAAAACATTACTTAGATCAGTTGCATACTAACTGTCATTATAAGAAGAATATATCCAGAGGATATATTTTACCCTTTATATCCTTGAACCCACAAGCATAAAGCACATGCTGCAATTTCAACCAATGGGTAGAATAGTTTGGTTTTTCATACACAGGACAGGGTGTTATACCAGAATAACTTTCAAAAAAGTTATGAAATGAATACACATGAAATATCTATTTAACTCAATAATTAGGTAAATAATGAGGGGAATAGTAGGTAGAAAAGCTGGTCCCAAGAAAAATTCAATGGTTGTTATGCTGTCAGTTAATAAACTCATGCTGAAATAGATTTACTGAGTTGGTGATAAAGCCATTTAATATATTATAGGGAAAACTAAATTTTAGGCTTGTTTTCTCCACATGAGAGAAAACATCAATATCATCTATGTTATGGCTTTCTGTTGCTGTGACACAATATGTAAGAAAAACAATTTAAAGGAAGACAAATTTAGTTGGGCTCACAATTGCAGAGGTTTCAGTCCATGGTCAGTTGTTTTCATCACTCATCACTTTTAGCCCCATGGTCAGGCAGAAACATTACAGCAAAAAAGTGTTGGGGAGGAAAGCTACTCACGTCATTATAGCCAGTAGCAGAGAATCATCGAAAGAGCCTGAGAAAAGTTACAACCTACAAGTTCATAGCCCTGGAAACCTACTTCCTCCAAGTAGATCCCTCCTTGTACTCTCCAATTCAGCAGTGAACTTTCAAGTGTCTTGACCTTATAACGAATAGGGAATGAAAAAGGTACAGTTCTCTAAAGAAACTCATAATCTGCTTTTAGACAAAGCTCCAATATGAAAAAGGAAATCATACAGTGATCCATCTGTCTCATTTCCAAGTTTCTGGCAATTTTCCATCAACAACAATTAATATAATATAAAACACATTAGAAAATGAAAGTAGTAAAAGGCAAAAGGCAAACATAAAATCTAAATGTAACGATCTTGCTTATGCATTTTTCTGATGGATGATGATAAGTAAAAAGGAAAACTCGTGATATTTAAATTCCAGTGGTCAAAATTGTGATTTTATCTTAAATTACATATTTTATAAGATGTCATAACTTATGTTATTTCCAATTTCTTATTTTGCTGAACAATTTGTACAGAGAAGATTTTAGCAAAAACGTTTGAAAGGTTATCTTTAGATATATTTCCCTTTGCTAAAATTTCTCTATCAGTGTCACCTATTTTCTACCCACCTTAAATTACTCAAAATATCTGGGAGATGTTGTTTCTCATTTTCCAGCAGTATAACAAATAAGCACCAAGTAGAGGGCAGTGAACAAAAAACTGTTTAAGTGCCTATCCTCACAGTTCTTTCAGTCTAGGAAGAGAAACTGACAGACACTAATCATATGATCACTTTTATCAAAATTAAAATGTATCTGAAGCATATGTGAATGTAAAGATTCTTTTTTTTGAGTGTAAAGTTTCTTGAAAGGAAGATATAAGAAAATTTCATTTTGAAAAAGTTATATCCGAAGGAAAAGTCAATTAAGTCAAGACAAGGGATTCACAACCAAAGGTTTTGGGTGAGAAGGAAGATATATACAATTGATCAGTTTCCTTTCTGCATTCTGTTTGGAATTTTATTGGCTATTTTGGCAGGATAGTTTAAATACTTCAGAGTTGCACATCAAATGAAGGTAAAATAACAGGGACTACTCTCATCTTATCACATGAAACAACCAAAAGTGGATAAGATTTCCAAGACAGTGAACATTAGGCAACAATGAATATGATTTCCTAGAGAGAGGTAGGATTTGAAGGAGCTTACCCCCTGGAGACAGTTTCCTGGCCACAGAATAGGAAGGAGCAACTCTGCCATGGCACGGCTCTGGGGGCTGCCTGGGATGGAGCTAACAAGTCAGAGAGACCAACAGCTATTGAGTATTGGAGGCACTCAATGCTAGCTGCACAAAGAATCCTGGAGTTCAGGAGAGGGTGGCCCTGAAATAGACAGCTAATTACTGATCAGCAGATTTGCATGAAAAAATACTACCCAAAGCTGAGGGGAACAAAACACTGAAAAATATTAGAGTGCATCATACTTGGTATTCAATTCATAGAGGACCTGAATGAACGGCTCATTCTACTGGCCAGACTCTTTAAATAGTAATAAACCATACACTGTGGAAACACACAATGCAAGGGATAATTCTGTAGTAAGCCAAAGCTAGAATGTGTTGTCCCATTTTATCTCTTTTTCATTTTTCTTATTGTCGCCTTTTTCATTGTGTTCCTCTTATAAATCGTCCCTTAGAGAAAAAAATGAATTTTCATAAATGTGCATATGTGCTGCATTACTATTCATATTCATCTGCATTTATTTTTGTTATTTGAAAGTGTACCTTTGAGATATTTTCCTGGGAATACATATTTTTACTACTATGTGCTTGTAATACACAATAATTACATTCATTTTGGGAATTGGTACATACAAATATCGCATCTTAATTATTTTTACCTCCCTTTTCCCTCTCTGCCCTCTTACTTCCCTGCATCCTTGAATCCCCATCCCATCTCCATAATGTCTACCTCCCACTTACCTATCATCTGTCCTTTATTTTGCTGTTTACATTATTTATATTTTAGTTTTCTCATGTAAGAGAAACTAAGCGATATTCAGTTGCGTGTCTTCTTTGTTTCACTTCACATTATGATCTCAAGATGCCTTCATTTTCCTACAGATGACTCAAGTTTATCCTTCTTTAACTTTTTCTTTATCTGTTTATCTGATCATGGGCATGTAGGCTGCTTCCATGATTTAGCTACTATGCGTTGTGCTACTATAACCATGGTTATGTATATATCACTAATATGATGTTTTTAACTCTTTGGGGAAGATGCCCAGAAGAGATATAGCTGAGTCAAATGCAATTTGTATTTTTAGGTTTTTAGAGCAATATCCATTCTCATATATCTACTTTACTCTAGAACTTTTAAGTTAAATTAAATTAAATATGAAGTACTGGAGATTGAACCCAGGGCAAAATCGCCAGTCCTCTTCCTTTTCATTTAGATTCAGGGTTGCACTAAGTTCCTGTTTCCCAGCCTGGGCTCAAACTTGTGATCCTCCTGCTTGAACCTTCCAAAGTTCTGGGATTGCAGGACTGCACTATTCTTCCTGCCTTTATTCTGTAATGTAATGGCCTTATTAAATAAGTTCACAGTGGTAAGGTGCAGGCATTATCATAGTGCTTTTAAATGTCTTAAGGACCTCTTCTCTGTCTTTGATTATACCCATAAATTTTAGCAGTTACCTTCAGACAGTAATATTAATACTTTTCTTGTACGTTTTACCCATTATGCTCTTCTCATTTAAATAAGCAGCTTAATGGATTGAACATTCAGAGGTAAATCTCTGAAGTTCTCTCTCTGTCTAGCTTCATTCAGTTTCAAGGGATAAAACTGCAGAGAAAACCAAGTCTCTCACTTTCAGTCTCTCTGTCTGATTCTCTCTCTCTCTCTGTTTCTCTACACATACACACATACACCCCTCTTTTTTTTTCTTAGCTAAAGATAGTTTCTAACAATTCCAAGAGGACAGGTTCAAATCACAGACTTATTCAGCCAGCAATCTCTGGGTTTGGCAGTTGTTCAAAGACAGCTTGTTCTCTCACAGGATTTTAAGGATTTCTGAGAAATTCATCCACATGATGTGTGTAATAACTATTATGTTTCTTGGTGTCTGGTAGGTTACACAATAGCCTGTCTAGATCTGAGCTCTGTCTCTCTTTCAGGTAGCTCTTTTAGGCCAAATCCCTGTTAAGATGATTTCAAGTTACTTTCTTTCATTTTCTCTGATCCCTTATCAGCCTACTTGTTCGTGGAAAACATATTCATAGCCTTGCTCATTTTGCAAGTGAAAGTGAAGTGTGTCCCTAATAGGACCCTGTTCTCTCTGGAGAATTCCGTAGCCTCTTTAGAAGTCTCGGTAAGGAACTGAACATTAGGACACTCCGTCCCTCAAGCCTTAGGGAACACGTTTCAAAATATCCACCTAGATTCCTTACCTAAAGTCCTTGTCGCTGGCCTAGTAATGAGTACTGTAGTATTCCCCCTACCCAAGGGGTAAGTATAGTTGTGAGATAAAAGTAACTACTAGAGTATTATGGCACACAGTTCTAAACAAATCATTTTTTTACCTAACTCTAATTTTAACCTCTCTTGTAATCTTGCGCATGGACTAAGAGACACATAAAATTTCTTCCCTAACTTTGTTATATGAACTGCATAAATGAACTACTACCTCACTTTGCCAGTTATTTTTGTTTTCCAATTTTGGCACTTTAAGTGAAATTGAGAGAAAAAATTCTCAGGTGAAAATGATTTGTAAAATCTATATTCTGTACTATAATGTGCATTTCCAGTTCCCACCTGATGGACACTCAGACTGTTTCCAGACTTTGCTACCCTAAATATTGCTGCAATTATATCTAGGTACATTTATCTCTTTATAAATTTTGAATATACTAAGAGGAAATGTTCAAGAAGATAATCTACGAATTCAGGTTTATTTCTCCTTTTTGTCTTTTTGAGACAGGGTCTTGCTATGCAGTTCAGGCTGGCCTTAAGATCACTTTTGTAGACCAGACTGGTCTCGAAATTGCAACGATCCTCCTGCTTCAGCCTCTCGAGTGCTGGGATTACAGGAGTGTGCCACTATAGCCAGTTAAAATTTGTTTATTTCTATGTATACTTAGAAAGTACAGTGAAATAGAATAAAAGTGCTCAAATTTCTTGTTATAGCCAAGGTTTTAAATCTTATCTATATGCGTGGAATCACATCTCATTGCTACATACATTCACATTTTTATTTTTACAAAGTGTATTAGCTTACTGTGGATGCTATAACAAGTGACCAAAAACTGGAAGGCTTAAACACACTAAAAGTTATTCTCTCACATTTCTAGAGGCCAAAAGTTCAAAAGTCACTATCACTGGGTAGAAATCAAGATATCAGCAGGGCTACACTCCTTCTTCTAAAGCACTGCAAGTAAACCTGTGGCACATATGCTGCAGAGGTCTGTTTGTTATCATTGAAAACTGTAAGGGGTTTTCCATCACTGTTCTAGACTCTAGGGGAAAATCTGTCTTTTGCCTCTTCAACCTTCTTGTGCAGTCTTTCACTTGTGATCAATACATTTCACTTTTCGAGGCTAAAATTTCAAATCGCTCTCTGCTCCATGTCAACACTGTGTTCTCTTTCATGTGTGCACTAAATCTCTCCTTGCCTTCCTGTCATAAGGATGCATATAATTTCATTTTAGACTACATATATAGTCTGGAGTAATCTTCCCATTTCAAAATCCTAAACGATCACATCTGCAAAGACTTTTCATTTCATATAACACAGGTTCCAAAGATTGGGACATGAATGTCTTTTGGGGAAGTAATATTTTCAGCCTGCTATAGACTCAAACTGCTTTCTTAAGTACTGGAAGTGGAATTTCCCACTAGAAATTCAGAAGACTTCTCAAGAAGCCTGATAAAGTATGGATAAGATAAAAAGTAAATATCTACTAATGTTATAGAGCAAAGTATATATTTTATGTAAATAAACACAGGTACAGTATAAACTTGCTATGTGTATATTTATATAGATCATTGTACATTAAATTCATGTACTTCAAACTAATAAGGATGAGATCCTGAGAAAAAAAGTGTTGATAGATCTTACA
>PVLD010029683.1:0-17742 GCA_004027595.1 Dinomys branickii
GAGAGGATAAACTGTCTGACTAAATTTGCATGTCTGTATATGGGTCCATACATCTACAATTCGAAGATATCAATGGATAAAGCAACAACTACTGTTGAGACCATATCACCTTGTCTATAGATTAGTTGTGATTGTACTATTTTCTATGATAATGGGTGTCTGTTTGTCAATATGATTTTGTACTTTTATGTTTCTAAAAAAAATAATAAATAAAAAATAAAAAAAATAAAAAATAAAAAAAAAATAAAATGAAGATAAAAACTAATTTGGTAGACCAATGCATCAGCTAATCTTTTAGTTTTCTTAAATAATAAAAAATTTTGGCATTGATACATTGTTGAAAATTGTTATTATTTCTAACTGTGTTACATTCTTAATAATCTAAGTTTTTAAACACTGATACATTTTAAGAATGCTCTTTGCTTACTTTCATGAAATTAAGCATGAGCTTTTTTGCTCCCTATCTCCCTTCTCATATTTCTGATTTCTATATTTTTCTATAAATGTTGTCACTGCTAACATGAATTAACTGAAATTTCTATATTTAAATTTGTTAATATGTCTTTCAGTAGCGCATATTTTTAAATATTTTATATTAAATATTTTTAAATAAAATTGGGTTCTTTAAAGGTATACTTGAAATATAAATTAAACACCTCACTACAAGTTCAACAAATATTTATCTATTGAGCATCTATGGTGTGCAAGATATTTACCTAGACTGGTGAATGGTTCAACATTACCCTTTAACAGGTGCCACATGTTGTTCTGAGTAAAGACTTTCTTTCACTTGATCTTCACAGTAACTCAGTAGAGTAGTTTTTATTATATTGGTTTTTCTTGAGGAAATTGAAATATGAAGCAAGTAAGTGATGGGATAAGGCCCTCAATGTAGTGAATGATGATTGATAATTTAACCCAATAACCTCCACTCACTAAAAGCTTTACCACATCCCAATAGAGCCACCCTGGAGAAGAAGCCTTTATTGTATGGATCTCTGGGGGGCATTTATGCAAGCCAGTGCATGGTGGAGCAACCTTGCTGTTCCCAAGGTTGTGCTCCTTCCAGATCTGCATTGCTTGTTGTTCTTTCAGCTCTCCTGCCTCTGTGGTGCAGCCTGTTCCCCTCCTGATGACTGGGACTGAAAATATTCCCACCATTCATGGGAATTAGTGACATTGCAATTCCATTTGAATAAGAGAGATGTCCTATTTAACAGTAGATTCTTTCCTGAGGAACATATATCTGAAAAATTTTAAGCATTTATAAACATACAGAACAAAGTAAAATAACAGGGTGACCTCGGAAAAGCCATTCCCACATCCATGCATCCTGGGTAACAGGGAGGTGCAAAAGGAGGCAGATGTCAAACGTGGGAAGCTGAGTGAACCGCTGTCAGACCAGGAAAGAGATGGCGTGTAATCTCCATGAGACCTCACCTGCATACTTGGTCACTATGAATGACTTTGACCTTCATTTGCTTTATTTCTTATGCTTTTCTAATTTCTAATAACCCAGAGGTTATTAAATATGCAACACAATCCTAATTCCTCAAAAGAATATATCACTTTCAGTTTAAAACAGAGCTATGTTAAATACATAAGGAAATGCTTCGCTGAGTAGGGATAAGAGTAAGCAGGAGCTTCAAGGTGCAGAAGAACAGCAAATTGTCAATAGGCGGGCACCTTTGATCCAATCAAATCTAACACCTGAAGACAAATATGGGGTTGGCAAAAAGGTGCTTTCAGTCAGAGTGAAAACATGTAAAAGTGTGATACAAACTCACATTCCTGCTATGATGAAAATATCTGGGAAATTAGATCACATTTTCTCAACTTGGGTATACTTATTCCACACATTCAGTAAGCTCAAGTAACTGATGGTGCAGAAGTAGGAATATAATCTTAATTTCCAAATTCATTTCTTTTTAGTTTTTGCTATAGGTCTAGTTTTGTCTTTAGGTATTAGTAATGTATGCATCAGTGAATGACAATTTTTTGTTGACATTAGCATTAAATCAAAGGAGTTCCAGGGAAGTGGGTCTGAGAATACAGAAATCACTCCTTGAATTGCAAGTGATGGATTCAAGCTTTTGCTTCGACTTCCAGCATAACTGCTGATCAACAACTATATGACAATGGGTATGATATAAATATAGAGTGGGCTCTGGGCTATTTATATGTGAGTGCTTATGACTGATTATTGCATCCAAAGGCTGCTACTTGACCTTACGAGAGTCGTAGTTAAAAATCCCATCAACACTTCTTGGAGTTTTCTTTTTTTAGATGCTAGGTGCCTTCCCTTATGGATGGGTTGGAGCCCTTATAAAAACGAGCTGGCTTTACTCCTTCTACCACATGGGGATCCAACAAAAAGGTGCTCTCCATTAATGAAGAAATGGGCCTTCATCAGACACTAAATATTCTATTGCCTTGATCTTGGTTTTAGCTTCCAAAACTTTTGAGTAATAGATTTTTGATGTCTATAAGCTACCCATCCTATTCCATTTTGCTATAGAATAAGATACTAGTTGTGGCACTTTTATAGTGTCTTTTACCTGGATTAAAGTTGTCAAATCAGTCTGCAGATTTAGGATAGTTAACATACCTAAAAAAATTTGTAAATTTGTAGATAAGGTCAATGCTCCTCCAAAGTGATCAGTTTGCTTTTGTCCCTGCTCACTTAGCCCAAGTGACATGCTATGATAATTGCTATGACTTGCTATGGTGTTGTTTCCAAGGGGAAAATGACTAGTAATAAAACCAGTTAGTGCACTCTATAATAACTAGTATCTGAATAATAGTGTCTGTGATGAATTTTGCTCCCTTTTAACAATTTTAAATCTTTCCCAAACTGTTTGCATAGTTTTGCCCTCTATTTTCCTTACTGTGTTATGGATTATATCTAGGTATCCTCCCAAAGCCTCAGTGGTCATCAGTGGAGTTTCTGAGGTGGCTGGATCTAGGGTGTGTGAAGCTGGGATTAAGAGTAAAACGCTATCATTAAGGGTGTGCCACCTTGGGTATGAGTGCTACTCACCCCAACAGCAAAGAGCCCATGGAATATACGGGACAGAAAGAAGGCTGCCGCCATGATTTGCTGCTGCTGCTTCTGTTGGGGTTACTGTGTTCTGTCTCCTGCCTACTCTGTGATGCCCCTCTGCCATGCCACGCTGCCTTGGAGCCAGCCAATTATGGACTAAAACCTCTACAAAGTGTGAGCCATAATAAACTTCTTACTTTGGAGTATTGAGTGTTTTTTCTCAGCAAGGAGAAAAGTAACTAAGATATATTGATTAATCTTTCTACCTTTCCACTGACTTTCAAGGAGATACAGAAAAAGATGAGAGACCAAAAGAGAAAGTGAGTCAAGTTAAAGTTTGATAAAGTGAAAATTTAAAAAGAGTAGATCTGAAAGATTCACTAGAAGGTAGGGCGCTAACGAGTGACAGACAAGACTGTTGCTAACGGCCAGTTCTGGTTGGGCTGCTGGCCTTGGGTTCTTCCTTTACTCTGGAGCTGTTCTGCGACCTGGCACAACCACAGACATAGCTGCACTTGCAGTGCTGGGTGGGATTCACCTGTGTTCACTGCCACCTGGGAACATTATAGCTGAAGCAAAGAACTTGAATTGCCATAACCGCACCAAAACCAAAAAATGATTAAAAAAGAAAAACCAATGGAGACACAAATAGGGTTAGTTGGAAATCAAAATTTATGGATCTTACAACCTGTGCTGTTAGCAGAGGTCAGGTGTTTGATTCTTCTCTAGATCATGTGTAGAACATAAGAATTAGAATGGCTCATCAGTCTTGTGGTTGAAATGTCCTTTATCCCTCCATTTCCCAAATTTATATAGCCATCAAATTTGCACCAGCCCTGGGAATATAGTTTCATTTCTAAATGTGATACTCCAGAAAAGTCTTAAAATAGTGCAAGTCACATAGGAAATCATCAAGAAATATTAGCTAGTGTCATTAGTATTGCTATTGATGTTAGTCAAGTTTTCATCCTTGTTATCTGACAATCAGTATGGGCTAAGGTCGAGACACTATGCTGTCATCGAACAGGAAATATCCATGCCAGCCCATGTATAAGACAACCTTTAAAGGAGTTGAGTCTCCTAGGTGTTATTTTAATACTTGTTACCTTATTTCCAGTTTAATATCCCTGTAGCCAACATGGGAAAAATTATAATAGGAAATGCAAGAATTGCATATTTTCATTAAGTAATAAAAGAAAATGTATGTTTTCAAATAGCTTGGTAGTGCTCAGATATATTTAGGGATTCTATCATTCATCAACATTTTCTTAGGATCTGTCTTCATAAAATCAGATGATTCACAAACTATGCAAGAGGGGGAAGAGGAAAGAAAATAGCTCGAAGTGTGTACAAGTAGAAACTCAACGCATTAGCAAGTAATATTCAGAAGAGACAGTTGCCATATGGAGTGCTGTTACTGAAAAACTTTGCTCTCCTCAAGGGGGAGGGGCTGCTGAGAGGCTCAAGGGTGCTTGTTAGAAGGAAACCTGTTTCCTAATCCTTGCTGGAGCAAGGTTTTTCCTCTGGCTGACAGAGGCTGTGGCCTTTAAAGTTTATTTTCTTTGTGAGCCTTTTTGGACGTTAATGTCTTTGCGACTCATTAACCTGGGGTATTTGTTTTGCACCCTGAGCACCAAGACATCCCGTCAGGATGAACCGGCAAGGCAGCCTCCAGAAACACACCTGGGTCTCTGGGCTGTCATCTGCAGGCGATTGGCTCCAGGTGTTTACCAGTGGGAACCCATTGAAAGTCAGTGCAATTTAGAGCAATTTCTCTGGCAGTGGAAATTAACCTGCAGGAATCTGCCTGCAACAGGTGTATTTTAGGGCAGTCATACCAGAGTCCTGCACGGTGGAGACAGGACCTTGGCGACCAGGTGTAATGCAGGAGGCTGGGTAATTGGAGGAGGCAGGAAATCAGTGCAGAGCTTTGGCCAAATTGCGGTCAACACGGGTTGCTATAATTATTGGTTAACCCTCTCCTGTCTGTTAACTAGAAACGATTTGTATGTAAATGAAACTATTTGCTTGAGGAACCAGGAAATCTTCCCTAAAGTGAAAGAAATTATCACTCACCACTCAGCTAGACTAATTTTTTGGTAGCTGAGGTTTTCAGCAAATTGTTTTCGGGTTAGTGTTTGATGCTTAGAATAGAAGATTGTCAGGAACCCACAGTTCATCAGGAAGGAACAAGAAGTGAATTTTAAGAGCTTGAAAGCTTCCTGCCTCAGAAACAAAACATAATTTTACCTGGTATGTGTGGCCCTTTTTGCTTCTTTTGAAAAAACACACAGGGAGGAATGCACAGATTCAACACGGGGTGTCTGTGCCCTGGGCTTTCTTCTCTGTTGGATCTGTCCTTCTGCCCTGGTCCTCCTCCTCCTGGTCTCCATTTGTGCCACCTTGAAAGAATTCTTTTCCTGTTTGTTAGTGTCTGTTCCTTTCACATCACTTAATTGATTTAAATAACTTAAACTAAGCAAATCCAATGTCCATACTAAACAAATGCATAGCCTTAGCAAAATTTTCAATAAAATCTTAATATAATATTCAGGATGTTCACCAATGAGATTTGTGCAATATGTGCTTTTACTTTTATGATCTAAAGTTTATGATATTAAGAATGAAATTGAAATGTATATTTATTATTTACAAAATAAAGTGCCATCATAATTAATGATGATTTTGAAAGTATAAAGGTATCATTTGACATTTTCAAAGATAGAATGGAGTTGAGTTTTTAATGAGAATCAATAAAATGTTTTTTAAAAAATGTAGGAGGAATATATTCTGTTTTGAACCAACATATAAAATTTAAATAATAAAAAGCAAAATATTTGAGATTAAAATAAATCATAATTTTAATTCTTTTAAAATTTTTTCACATGGAATTCTTAAGACGGTAAAGAGAATTGAACCTACATATTTTGTTTATTGTTTAGTTACCTAATTCTATTTATTCCAAGAAATCTATGAAGGAAATTTTCCATTTGGAATTGTTCATGATTTTTAAGGATGAATAGAAAGGAAAACTTAGCTTTGCCAACTCAAGACTTTCAGGAGGAAACACCATTTCCACAATATCCAAAATGAATATTTGATACAAAATAAGGATAAAGAATGATATAAAGGAAATGAGGAAATGCTCCACACATTTTGCTCTCACTGATCAAACTTCAAAGCAATAGACACTGTGAGACAACTTTAAGCGAACAGCAAGTCCCTGAGGCTCATGCCTGTAATTCTACGACTCTGGGTGGCTGAAGTGGGAGGATCACAAGTTCCAGCCTTGCCTGGCACCTTACCTCTCAAAATAAAAAGCGAAAGGGGCCAGAGATGGAGCACGGGGCTCAATTACCTTAACTTCAAAGCTCAGGGCAACCCCAGTGACAATAACAACAGCCCAAGCAATTACGTGTAATTGGTAGTGTAGAGTAAGGCTCAATATGGTGTTTGAATTTGTCAAATTAAATGTTCTAGCACACTGGTAAGGACACCTAAGGTGACTGTTGCTGGGACCCTGCGGTGATATAGCAGGTGTGCTGCAGTATGAGAGTCACTCTTAGACTGCTAACCATTTTCAATCATTGACAAGGAAGAATTATTCCAGATGGCCTGGCTATAAATCCAAGGCACAAAATTGCTTCTAGAAAAAAAACTTGGGAAACATATTTCTGAATTCTCGTTGGATGAGAAAGGTTACTGATATTAGCAAATGTGTCTGTTGAAAGCGAGCAGATTTCAGGGTCACAAATGTGGTGGGTAGGATCCAGTACATGACAATCCTAACAATAACTGTTCTTGCATGGTAAGATACAACTCTTAAAATTGGACTCTCGAAGTTTTCATAATAAAATTATAAGCATACTTAATTTTTTAATGACTAGAAATTAATTCTTTACTGTCCCAAGCTCTTTCTGCATGGTAATACCCACCTTCAGCTGACTTGATTTTAATAACCATAGATTCTCCCTGGGACCAAAATGTATGTTTGGTGTAGGTGAAATGTGAAGTTATAGTTTCCTTAAAAAATCTAATGCAACAAGATATCTCTTTGTTCCATTCATTCATATGTACTCCTTTTCAATTCTCTATCTTGCCTCTTTAATTGTTTTCTTCATAGCATGTTTTATAATTTAAAATTATTTTATTCATTTGCTAAAGGGATTTTTTGTCTCTTTTATTTGACTATCAACCTCATAAGGCAGAGATACATTTTCTGTTTTAATGTTAAAGTCTAAAACATGGTGTGGTTTAAAGTTGGAGCTCAATATGTGTAGAATGAATGAGTGCACACACTGGTGAATCTAATATATTCAGTTGAATGTACTGAGTGGTTGAGGCATGGATCAAATGCCACATGACATGGTAAGTGCTTAAGAAATGTTCCTGGGTAATAGTTTTTCATCTCTCAATGTGTAAAAAAATAAGAGCTTAATCTAGTTCTAAAAGTTAAATATAAAAAAAATTCCTATATGCAGTTCTCTATACATGCATCTTTGTATTATGTAAATATTAATAATGGTATTTAATATATGGTCATTCTTATTCTTATTCCAGCTATGATATCTTTCATTACGTTGAAACTGTAAATGCCTTTGTTCTCAGAAAAGATTTCGTTTATATCCTTTCTGAGAAAGTACATAACATACCCTGATAATAAATATAAGTATTGTGTGTTGATCTACCATCTCTTTCCCCATCAATTATAAGCTCCCTGAGGTCAAATAAATTCCAATCTTAACTTGTTTTTGCACCCTCGGGTGTCTAGAATTTAACCATGCTGTATACAGAGAAAGGGAGAAAGCATCAGTAAACAATGCCAGCTTTCTTTTCTTTTCTTCTTTTAATCACATTGGTCATGTCTGTGATGCACAAAGTGAATCACAGAGCAAAGACATCTGAGCCTGCAAGGAATTGGTATTTGTTGGTCTAGTATCCATTTCTGTCCAAGGTGAACAGGTCCCGAGAACAAGGTACCCGCAGATGAATAAAAAAGTAAGAAAAAGAAATACAAGAGAGACAATATTCTGGGATTAGGGGGCTTACAGCCTCTTGGACTGCAGCCTCGAATTCCATTTTCAGTAACCTTTTATTGAAATAAAACAAGAGGCAACTGGGCTAATGGGTGGATATCAACCATTTTAACAAGAACAACACAACTCAATTACCACAGTCCTGAGACTTGATAGCCATTATGTCACCATTCCTTTCTGCATATCACAGCAAAACATTTGGTGTGGACACCAGGGCTTACAAAGCTTCTGCTAGACTCCCTCCAGAATGCCACAACTGAGGCTAGGTTATGCCTCGGGCAATACATTGAAAGATTAACTAAAGAATGTCCTTCTCCACATTTCCCCCTTTTTGTTTTATTGCAATCCTTTGAAGCATCAGCAACAAGGCTGCCAACGGTCTTTTCCATTTCTTGGCATTTACTGGATGAACTTCAGTTTAGACTAAGAGGATCAGGCAAAGTATAATTATAATACCATGCAAAATGATAGTAGAAATTTGGAAAAGTATGAATATAGTCCAAAGTCCATAACAATGTTCAATCATCAGTCTACATCTAGTAATTACACTTTTCTGCTGGATGTCTAAGACCAAGTTAAAGTGAAACTTGTATAAATAAAAATTTAGTCTTTTACTATCTATGAGGGTCAGTTAGGTCTCCTCAGGAGTCTTCTTGGAACCAAGTGCAGCATGTCTAGATCTTCTGTCAGTGTCAGCCATCTGGAAGAGTTACGGTCGTTGCTAGACCAGGGGGCTTTCTGTGAAAGCCTGAGAGATTTTTCCTCTCCTGGTGACTCTCCCTAATTAGGCACACTATGTATTGTAGAATTACTTTCCTCCGTGGTCCCCTAATCTTCTTGATCAGAAAATCAGGATCTCAACCAAGTTGTAGCACATCACAGCAGAGGTTCTCTTTTATCCTGAGTCTATACCAACCTCAGAGGGCGTAGCCAAAATATTGGCTGTTCTCTAGCCCAAATTATCTCTGTCATTTTTGGTCTCCAAGTCTCAGTAGCTAAACATCCAGCAGAGAAGATTAATGACATAACATTGGAAGTGAGGCAGTAAGCTTAATATTACAATTTGATCTGAACAGCAAACACTTTAGAACATACAAATGGAGCCATTAATTTTTAACAGCCATGGATATACTAATATTTAAATCCTCCCAGAATGTTAACAGACAATATTCACATATTTTTACACAGAAATGTAGAGATTAAAATCATATATAACATTGCTACATGACAATCATGAATATTTTGGTAGTTGAATCCCTGTCCCTATAGCATGTTAGTAGACAACAGATACATAATTTTACAAGGAAAAATTGAAACCAAAGAGTCATAGATAGTATTGTAACATAACAGGCATGATGACATTTATGAAATATGTTTAAATGTGTAACATTTAAACATTTAAACATTGTGTAACATTTAAACATGTGTAACAATGTGTAACATTTAAACATTTAAACACATTTTTAAACACATTTAAATCACCTATAAACATTGGGGTAGATTAGTCCTTTTAGTCAATCAACACTACATAATAAATAAGAAGCATTTATCTAATTTGTTAACATAGAAGAAATTTATAACATTGGGCTGTTTAATATCTAAGTATCTATAAATGTACTGGCATGTGCATAGCATATACATCACATCAGTTCTTGTCAAAAAGTATCATTTAAATAACTTTATGTTGGTCTGACATGAACCTCTTATTATAAATATCTGAAGCACAAGAGAAAGGCAGATGTCTAACAATTCCAGTTTTACATTTTAGAATACTGTACATTTGGAAGGCATGATTAGATTTTACACACCATGAAATTAGCCACAACAAATGGTCATTATTTTGTTTCTCAATTTAGTTTTGCACCAAATAACATCTTTTAATCAGAAAACCTTACCATAAATTTTTACTGAAAAACTTTCCTCTGACCAGATGACCTAGTTATTGTAGTGTCTCCCAAGAGACTATGAAGATCACTGGGGGCTCCTTATTAATGAAGAGAGGTTGGTCATTCCTGTATTCACTCACTGGAGTCTGACCCAATAATTTTTCCTCATCCTAAGGACTGTCGTTAAATATCTTCATTTTGATATCATTTAAAGCAGCCGGTAACAGGTGAAATCGTGCTTTAAAATCTATAACCCCATTGTGTTAAGAACAAATGATAAAAGAAAAACTGTTGAGCTCAAAATAAAGGGGAATAGCTGTTCACTGAATGATAGACAAACATGTAAACAAGTACACAGGACAAACAAACATCTTTACAAAATCAGAGTGCACTCAAATATATTTTTTACTAAGTTGAATTAGAGTAACTCTTATAATTTTAGAAATGTATAATTTAAATAGACTAATCAGATTTTGTTGTCAATTGGCAGAGATCTCTTAGAAAATTTTTGGAAGGATACATTTGTAAACAGAATTCATACAAATCTCTTGCTATATATTATAAACTTATCTATAAAATTTTGTAACATGTATATAGCTAGGGTTTGGTCCCATGGTCTTTCTGAATTGACGGGTATCCAGATTCCTGTTCTATGCTTAAGAATATATATATATATATATATATATATATATATACACACACACACACACACACACTAATTTAGAATAATTAAATGGTATAGAATTATTAAAACGGGTATGAAAACTACAATCAGTAAGTCTAAGCAAGAGTTTAGAAGCATACCATTTTGCTTCAGGTCATGATATTATAAGGAGGATGAACACAAGCTTGTGTGTAATGAGTAGAATTAATTGAAAAAGAGAATTGAGTACTGTTTCCATGTTAAGCATATCACAGCCATCATGGCTAGAAACATATTACCAGCTGTAGACTCTTGTCCAGGGGAGTCCAGTAGCTCCTCAGCATCATGGGTTAATTTCTTAAGTTGTCCCCAGGTTGGGGGTTGTGCTTTCTGAGTGTTCCTGGTCGGTGTCTGGGGATGGTGTTGTAGTGACATCACTCTCAACTCTTCCACTGGAGCATTAAGATCGAATTTGACTCTTTTGTGGCTTGTGTCGAGGTTTAATTCTTCTAGCAGGTAACCAAATTTTTTCTCTTGAGTCTGTAATAACACAAGCAAATCCTTAACCCCAAGTTAGAATAATCCCTCTTTTCCATATTTTAGTGAGAATATCTTTCCAAAAGATAAATTGTCTTCTCAGTTTTGGTAGCCCCTTAATAAAGGTGGCCCAAAAAGAAATTTTCTTTGCTATAATAGATGAGTTTTTACTAATATCCAAAAAATTTTAAGTGAATAGGGCTTTATGCAGTAATTGGTGTGAACTTCTATCCTATCTCCCCCTTTTTGTTTAGCTAACATAAATTTAAGAGTAACATGTGTCCTTTTTAATCATACCTTGTCCTTGAAGATTGTAGGGAATGCCAGTATAGTGATTAATATTTCACAAGGCACAGAATTGTTGAAAGAATGGCAGATCCACTGTCAGTTTTAATTGTTTTAGGTTTACATATAATAGCAAACACTCTAACAAATGACTTTTAACATGTATAAATTTTTTTCCTGATTGTTCATAGGCCCCCATAAAGCCAGAATATGTATTAATAACATGTACAAATCCAAGTTTCCCAAAAGCAGGAATATGTGTTACATCCATTTTGCTACAACTCATTACTTTGCAAGCTTCTAGGATTTGTTCCAGGCTGAAAAATAGGACTATTAAGTAGACCACAAATAGGACAAGATAAAATGATTTTATGAGACCGTTGAATGGAAAATTGAGAACATTTTTGACATAAACCTTTGGCATATACATGAGTTAAAGTATGAAATTCAGGGGCTAAACAATCTGGTGAAGAACTAGCAACAACTTGATCAACTTCATTATAATTAACCATGTCACCAGGAAGGTATGAATAAGAACAAATATGAGTTATGAAGATAGGAAAATCTCTATTATAAATATGAGTTTGTAGTTGGCAGAGCAATTGATTAAGTTCATTATCTAGTAGCTGTTTCTGTATAAATTATTAACCATATATAATATAGGAATCTGGGCAGGACTTGGGAATCCCTTCCATTGTCCAGTATGGAGAATTTTTCAAAAGACACTTTCTAATCTTTTTTATTTTTTTACCTGACGGAATTGTCTTTCTACTGTTATTTTTCCATCTTTTGTAAAATTTAAAAGTTTAATTAGTATATATCAATAAGTGAAGTGAATGGGATTGATTCCCCTTAATGTTTTTGTAATTTGATTTTTGATCATAAAGTGAGAACCTGTATCAAACAGTTTGGAAGAGGAAACCATAATATAACCTTTCTTAACCTAAGAAGACCCATCTGTGAAAGCAGAAGCAATTTTAAATAACTTGTCTGAAGCATAATGACAATTAATAACACCAGAGAAGTTAGCCTAAAATCTGGATGGAGCCAATTAGTATTACCAACTAGTTTGAAAATCATTTAAGATTGATCTAAACAGTTTGGGTAAATTGTCTGTTGGAACAGGTGACTCAAATATGAAAAGGTTATCATAATTTGTACTCTTTGGAGGCGAACATAAGGCTTGTCATTATTTAAATGGAATGTCAAAATTAAATGAATGTTTAAACTGCATTGCTTCTAGATTGTATTCTAGCTTTTGCGTGCGGGTGCCGGGTCCGCGGCTGCGAAATTCCAACTGAACATGTTGCTCTGCACTGCCTGAGCATTAACGGGTCAGCTGGATATGCCATGGCGAGAAATGGGCGGGCCCTGAGAGCTGGGAGTCCGCGTACCACCGAGTGCAATTGTGGCGGGATGGGCCCTCCCATCTCCCGAACCCGAATGGCTCGCAGGCAGCTCCGACCAGGAATTTTTGGAGGCGGCGGAGCAGGGCAAACTCGGAGAATGTGCTCCTTGGGCAGACTGCGCTAATCCGCGCAGCGGACCTGGATCCTGCTCAGAGCCCCACCCCCGCAGCCAGCGCCATCCTCAGCCGGAGAGCGGGCTCTGTGGCAGCTGCAGTCGGTGGCTCCTGCGAGAACGCTGAGAAGGCGGAGAAGTGGCGGGGAGCGACGGGATCTCCTGCCGGCATGGATCTCGGAACGGGTGAGCCTAGTAAGCACCACAGAAGGATTTCTCAGTTGGGAAGAAGCTCGACCCAGGGAGATACATCTGAGCGGCATTCCTGCCTGCATGATCCCAGGGTGAGTTGATTGGGCGCCCTGAACAATTATTTTGAGTTGGGGAGAAGCTCCGCCCAGCGAAGGATATCCGAGCAGCACTTCTGACTACATGGTCCCTGGGACGGAAGAGCGGGCTGGGCACCCCGATGGGATTTTTGAGTGGGGGAGGAGCTCCACCCAGGGAGGAACACCTGAGTGGCCCCCTGCCTGCAAGGTCCCTGGGGTGGCAAGCTGCTTATGTGCTCCAGCCAGGTCTCGGGGTAGGGAGTAGTGCGGACCACAAAGCAGCATCTGAGCAGCCTTTTAAGCGGAACTCTCAGCGGAAAGCTTAAGGGACATTCTCTAAAAGAGAAGGAGTCATTGGAGCAGCCTCTGCAGCAGACCTTTGCCTGCTGAACTGCCTGGGGAATTTATAGCTCAACATTTTGAATCTGATACCCAAAAATGGGAAAACAGAGGAACAAAACGCAGTCTCAGAACTCAACCCCGCCCAGAACAAGTTCTGAATGCGCGGATACAGGGGAAACAGGAAGCCACATACCTGCAAGTTATGAAACGATTGCATCCGAAATGAAACAACTCCAACAGGCCATAAAAGAGCTTAAAGCAGAAATAAGCCGAATACACGCAATGATCTCTCAGACAAAAAACGAGCTGAAAACAATGATGGAAGAAATGTTCCATACACATAGAGAAGAAATAGACAAAAGATTAGAAGAAAATATGAAACAGATGGAGAGGTTACAAGAGCAATTTAGGAATGAATTACCAAGAATGAAACAGGTCCAAACAGAATGCCAGGATTTGAAAACTTACACTGAAAGCCTGCAAAACCACTTTAATGAAACCGAAGATAGAATTTCAGACCTTGAAGACAGCATGGCAGCTTATGAGCGAGAAAGGAAAGATCTCGTAAAATCACCAAAGACACAAGAAAAATCAACCCAACAGCTCCAAGATGAGGCAAAACATAATAATATTCGAGTAATAGGAGTGACTGAAACAGCAGGAGACCACACAAACAATATAAAAAGAATATTTGCTGAAATAACAGCAGAAAATTTCCCAAAGTAAAAGATACTGAAGTTCAGTTAATCAAGGCATATAGAACCCCAATGATCCATAACCCAAAGAAAAACACACACAGACATATAATAGTCAAGAACCCAGATATCCAGCAAAAGAACACAATATTAAAAGCACCTGGAGAAATGAAACAGATCACCTATAAAGGAAAGCCCATCAGAATCACAGCAGACTTCTCAAAGGAAACCATGAAATCAAGAAGAGCCTGGAGCGAGGTATTACAGATTCTGAGACAAAACAACTTCCAACCCAGACTGATGTATCCTGCAAACCTATCCTTCAAATTCAATGGAGAAATAAAATATTTCCATGACAAAGAATAACTGAAGAACTTCATGAGTGCCAAACCAGCATTGCAAACAGCACTAAAAGATATTCTAGACAGAGAAAAAAGAGACCACAATCCCAAGAATAACAGTAGAAATAACTCCCTAAAAAGAAAAAGCAAGTAAACAGTCAGCAAAAGAAGGAAAACAACAAGTAAATAACATGACTAGAATAAGCCAACATAAAACCATAATAGCCATTAATGTAAATGGCCTCAATTCACAAGTCAAAAGGAAAAGATTGGAAGAGTGGATTAAGGAACACAATCCAACGATATGCTGTATACAGGAAACACATTTTACTCAAAAGGAAATCCACAGATTGAAAGTTAAAGGTTGGAAAACAATTCTCCATGCAACAGGTCCCCAGAAAAAAGCAGGAGTAGCTATTATGTTTGCAAACAATGTAAACTTCAAACCAAAAACGATCAAAAGAGATAAAGAAGGGCATTACATACTAGTTAGGGGAAAGCTGCAAGTGGAAGAGGTAACAATCTTAAACATTTATGCACCAAACAATGGAGCACCTAACTTTACAAGTGAAATCTTAACAGATGTAAAAAATCAAATGACTAATAACACTATTGTAATAGGGGACGTAAACACCCCTCTGATGCAAAGAGACAGGTCAACTGGACAGAAACTCAGCAAAGAAATAAAAGACCTGAACCAAAAGTGTGAACAAATGGACTTAGTAGATGTATACAGAGTGTTCCACCCCACAACATCAGAATACATATTTTTCTCAGCTACACATGGGTCTTTCTCCAAAATAGACCACGTTCTAGCCCATAGAGCGTATCTACCTAAATGCAAAAGAATTGAAATGATCCCATGCATATTATCGGATCACAGTGCAATGAAATTGGAAATTAATGACAAAGAGAACTCCAAAAACCACATAAACACTTGGAAATTAAACAACAACCTCCTCAATAACCAATGGGTCACACAAGAAGTTAAAGAAGAAATTAAAAATTACCTACAAATAAATGAAAACGCAAGTACAGCCTACAGGAATCTGTGGGATGCAATGAAAGCAGTCCTCAGAGGGAAATTTATAGCAATGAAATCATATACAAAGAAAACAGAAAGAGAGCAAATAAATAACCTAATGATACACCTCAAACTCTTAGAAAAAGACCAACAAGCCAAACCAAGAGCCCAAAGAAGGGAGGAGATTATAAAACTCAAGGAAGAAATTAATGCAATTGAGATGAAGAAAACTCTACAAAAAATTAGTGAATCAAAGAGTTGGTTCTTCAAAAGAAAAAATAAAATTGATAAACCCCTAGCCAACCTTATCAAAAAAAAGAAGGGAAAGAACTCAAACTCATGCAATAAGGAATGAAAAGGATGAAGTCACTACAGATCCAAAAGAAATACAAAAGATCATTAATACCTACTTTGAAAATCTGTATTCCCATAGGATAGAAAATACAGAAAAAATGGACAGATTCCTAGAAAGGTACAAATTGCCAAAATTGAATCAGGAAGACGTAAAAATCCTGAACAACCCAATATCAATTAATGAGATTGAAAACGTTATTAAAAACTTACCAACAAAGAAAAGCCCAGGCCCTGATGGATTCACAACAGAATTCTATAAAACATTTAGAGAAGATCTAATGCCAACTCTCCTCAAACTCTTCAATGAAATTGAAAAGGAAGCAACTCTCCCTAACACATTTCTGGAGGCAAGTATTATACTGATACCAAAACCAGAGAGGGACCCAACCAAGAAAGAGAGCTACAGGCCAATCTCTCTAATGAACATAGATACAAAGATACTCAACAAAATATTGGCAAAAAGATTACAGCGAATCATAAGGAAAATTATACACCACGACCAGGTAGGATTCATTCAAGGAAAGCAGGGATGGTTCAATATTCGCAAATCAACTAATGTAATACACTATATTAATACAGTCAAAGACAAAAACCACATGATCATCTCAATAGATGCAGAGAAGGCTTTCGATAAAGTCTAACATACATTCATGTTAAAAACCTTAGAAAAAATAGGAATAGATGGCCTCTACCTCAATCTGATCAAAGCCATTTATAAAAAACCAACAGCCAACATCATACTAAATGGACATAAACTGAAAACTTTCACTTTAAAGTCAGGAACAAGACAAAGGTGTCCATTATCACCACTCCTATTCAACATAGTTCTGGAAGCACTAGCCAGAGCAATCAGACAAGAGAGAGAAATAAAAGGAGTAAGGATAGGAAAGGAAAAAGTTAAACTATCACTATTTGCAGATGACATGATGCTATACATGGAGGACCTCAAAAACTCCACAAGAAAACTCCTGTAATTAATTGACAAATTCAGCAGCATAGCCAGATACAAAGTCAACCCCCAAAAATCAATAGCATTCCTATACACGAACAACAAACAGACTGAGAGAGAAATTGAGGAAACCATACCCTTTACAATAGCAACCAAGAAAATGAAATACCTAGGAGTCAATCTAACAAAGAATGTGAAAGATTTATTCAGTGAAATCTACAGTACTCTGAAAAAAGAGATCGAAGAGGATTTCAATAAATGGAAAAACATACCCTGCTCATGGTTAGGAAGAACTAACATTGTAAAAATGGCCATACTACCAAAACTGTTGTACAGATTCAATGCAATTCCCATTAAACTACCGTTAGCATACCTCACAGATCTAGAGAAAATATGCCTCAAATTCATCTGGAATGAGAAGAGACCCAGAATAGCAAAAGCAATCCTGGGCAATAAGGACAAGTCAGGTGGAATCACAATCCCTGACCTGAAATTATACTACAAAGCAACTGTAATAAAATCAACCTGGTACTGGCTAAATAACAGACCTGAGGATCAATGGAACAGCCTGGAAGATGCAACCACAACGAAAAACCCACTCAGCTACCTAATATTTGAAAAGGGGTCAACCAAACCCACTGGAAAAAAGAAGGCCTGTTTAATAAATGGTGCTGGAAAAGCTGGCTTGCCTCTTGCCGAAAACTGAAAATAGACCCCAGTCTATCACCATGCACCAAACTCAGGTCAAAATGGATCATAGACCTCAACATTAAAACAGAAACTCTAAATCTATTGGAAGAGAAAGTAGGTAAAAATC
>PVLD010029684.1:0-17743 GCA_004027595.1 Dinomys branickii
AATCCTAGCTGGCTGTCCCTCAGACAAAGGTCTTCTATCTAGAACATACAAAGAATTAAAAAACATGTACCTGTCCAAATTCAAAGACCCAATCCAGAAATGGGCATCTGAGATGAATACACAATTCTCAGACAAAGAAATACAAATGGCAAATAAATATATGAGAAAATGTTCCACATTCTTAGTCATTCGAGAAATGGAAATAAAAACAACATCGAGATTTCATCTCACCCCAGTAAGACTGGCCAGTATGAAAAAGTCATCTAGTAACAGATGCTGACGAGGCTGTGGATAAGTAGGGACTCTATTACACTGCTGGTGGGAATGCAGACTGGTGCAACCACTGTGGAGAGCCGTTTAGAGATTTCTCAGCAAACTAGGTCTAGAGGTTCCATTCAAACCAGCTATTCCTCTTCTGGGTATTTTCGCAGAAGATCTGACAACATCATATCACTCTGATATATGTGCACCCATGTTTATAGCAGCGCAATTTGTAATAGCTAAAATGTGGAAGCAACCCAAGTGTCCATCCACAGAAGGCTGGATTAAAGATTTGTGGCATTTTTATGTAATGGAATATTATTCAGGTATAAAGAAAGACAGTTTTGGGGACTTTGTAGGCAAGTGGTCAAAACTGGAGTCCATACTCATAAGTGAAATAAATCAGCGATACATGTGCAGGCAATGCATTGTATCACTGGTGTAAGAACCCGAGCGTGGGAATATAAACTAAGAGACATGAAGGAAATCTGTTGAAAAACAAAGAACAGATGGGACGAGGGAAAGGAGAAAAGAAAGAGACAAAAATGTATGTATGTATATATGAATATACATATATGCAGGAGGGCTAACATGGTTCTACTATTGTATTATATCACTTAATGCTAAGGAATAATTGATGATGTGTTATTTAATCAATATTGTATGTCTGTATGTATTATCCTGAACACACACTTCGAAGATATCAATATGCAAAGCAGCAACTATTGGTGTTTTGTTTTTTTTGTTTGCCTGTTTTGTTTCCTGTCTTTGGATGTTTGGTTTTTGTGTTTTTCTGTTGTTGAGAGGATTAATGGTCTGACCAATTTTGCATGTCTGTATCTGGGTTCATATATTTACACTTCGAAGATATCAATGGATAAAGCAACAACCACTGTTGAGACCATGTCACCTTGTCTGTAGATCAGTTGTGATTGTACTATTTTTTATGTTAATTGGTGTCTGTTTGTTAATAGGTTTTTGTACTTTTATTTTTTTTAAAAAATAAAAAAAAATAAAAAAATAAAGAAAATGTATGGAAGGTTACTAATTTCTAGCAGTGGGCTAGAACATGATTTTGTTCGTTGATTGAAGTCCATCAGCACATAAGTTTCTCAGCAGAGAAAAAGCTAGAGTAGCACTGATTTGATGAACTGAGACAGCATAAGGATTCCTAGAAGAACAGCAATAAAATCAGTTTTAAGAAAAGTAATGAATATATAGAGTGCAATAAAAGTTTCCAGATTGAATTACTAATGGCGGTGAGAACCTATTGTAGATTACAGAGGCCATGGTCTATATAGTTTCTATTTAACTTGTTAACAATGCCAATAAAATAGCAAAGCCAATTTAAATTACTTGAACAACAAATTGGAAAATAAGTCTAGGAAAAGTGCAGTCCATAAAATACTTGAATTATTATTAATTTATACTCAGCAATACCCCAGATGTTTATTCTGACATGAAATTATTTGTTTCATAGAAAGGCATCCATGTTAAACAAGCCTAGATTTTGAATAATAACATGACCACTGTTAGGAACATTGAGTGTTCAAGAATTATCTACATGTGTCTAATCTTATGGCTGTAATATTTAAAATAATCATTTATCAATTCTTTTTGTACCAGAAAGATTAAAATAATTTGCAAGTCTTAGTTTCCAAGGGATTTATATATGTGAGAATGAACATTTTTAGGAGAGATGCCAGACATTTAAAAATTTTTTAAAATTAGAAATGCAAAACAACCACAACTAATTCTTTAATAAAAAATTCTTTTTAAAACCAGGTGTGGCTGTACAGTCCTATAATCCCAGCTCTCTGGAAGGCTGCAGCAGGACTGTTGCAAGGTCAACCTTAACTTGGGCAATTTAGCAACTCAGTGAGACCTTGTTTTAAGATAAAAGAAAATAAAAGGGCTGGGGATGTATTTAGTACAGAAGCTTTGGCTTCATTCTCCAGAGCAGATACACAGACACAGATTCTTGGCAGGAAATCTCGTTGTTCTTTAATATATATTCATGTGGTTAGAGCGGTCAGTAAGGCTCTCTTTCTGGTAGTGACTGACCTGGCCATTGCAGGCATATTTTAAGGACTATTGGAGAGAGAGATTACTGTACACATCAAACATCATTGCTTCTTTAAGACGACTGAAAAAACCGCGTCAGTTTTTACTGTGTCTTATGTGGGATCCAGGTGAACATGTAGGACAGAGACAGACTTTTTGCTGTAATGGAACATTCTTGCACCTAGCCTGTCTGATCTTTACACTAATGAATTGGATGAAAACTTAGTTATTTGATGGGCCACAATTTTAACAAATTAAAAAATTCAACATCCACTCTGTCCCTTGAAATGCATAGACAAACCAAGGAGGGATTATCAGCATGGTGCAATTACAATTCCAAATGATATTGCCACATTGCGACTGTAGGTAAAAACCAGAAAAATTCCTAATTGTTGGTCAAAGAATCAAATTTTCAGGAGCAGGGTGGTAGACATTTGGCTAGATTAATTCTTCACAGAGAGCAGATCTATATTTTTTCTGAATCAAAATGTCAAGGCAGGTGAAAAGCACGATGGAACAGCTTAATCAATGCAGCAAAACTGTGCTGCCGTAAAGTCATAGCCCCTGTAATCCTTAGAACTCACTTGAAATATTGGGTCAGCCCTGAAGGCCTTGCTCAAAATAGGTCACTAAGTGCCTTACACCATTCAAAGGTAGCATCTTAAATTAGTGGGCACAGTAATTAGCATACATTATCTAAAAATATAATAACCACTAGGACTAAAAAATTGAATATTTAGGTGGGGGGAAGTGAAAAGTGAAAAGAAGAATATAAGTAACTCCTTTTCTTTCAGAGGAAAGTCATTTTATATGTAGTGTGATTAAAATCTATGATGAATATTAAATTAAAAGAACATTACATTTACATGACACAGTCCTATTAATACTCCTCAAAATACTCCCTCTCACCGACTTATCCCTCTATTCTTGCCACTTGCTGAAGTAGTTTGGAAGTCCCCTTCTGCGAGTGTCTGTGTTAACTGTGATCACAAACGGTGGCCGCTGCCTCTCCGTGTCCTGCCTAAAGGGAAGGTGTGCTGGTGAAACACTGCCCCTGTCCTCGTGCACCTCGGTCACTGGAGCTGATGACATGCAGCTCCTGCTTTTCTCTAAAGGTGGAATGAAAGGTACGTTCCTGAATGAATTCAGGACAGGGAGGCAGCCACGATACCACAGTTAAAGACACTGGTAAAGAAGACTTCCAGACCTACATCAGGAAACGGCAGGAGCAGTGGGGTATGTTTTAAGTAAGGTGAGGTATTTTTGAGGGGGTTACTGGCAATGCATCTACTATTACACGAAATTTTTAAAAATTTGAACTTTCATTATAGTTGTTGATCATGCTTTACATATGATTCCTGTATATATAGTACACACACCATGACATTATTTAGTGTTTTGCAGCAAACCATATCTTAGGAAGAGTTAAAGAAGGCTGTCTTCAAGTAATATTCAGAGGAGAGAGATACGGGTTAGGGTAAGAGCCCTGTGATGTTTGATTTTATATAATGGACACATCCTGCTATAGTATTTAAAAGGAAATGAGGCTTGGGTAAATATTCTACCCTGGAGATAAAACAGAAACTAATGCAAAGTGAGGAAGAGTCAAGAGGCTACATACTGGGAAGAGGATTTGAAAACTGCTCTTAAGATGCTCAGAGGAACTGAGATCATTTAGTCTAGTAAAAGGGCTTAAGAGGAGAATTATGTGGGTAGGGAAAAGGAGGTAGAATAGAATCGAAAGGTACAAATGAATATCTGTGGTTTACCACATGAGTAATTGCTACTACTAGAAATTACTACCTTGTATATTTTCAGGCTGTGCTCATATGTGTGTGAGGTGTATGTGTCCTATGTACCCAAAAAAAGGTATTCATTTTGGCATTATATGCATTAGAAGCAGGGGATAGAATAATCATTTTTAGCAGATTTTGTTCCAGGTTAGTATTTGATTTGAAGTAGGTTAAGAATTAAGAGGTTGCTGGCCTAATGGGGTAATAAACCCTCATTTCATGATAGACTATCTTTTATAGATGACTTAGAAGTAATTGTCACATTGAACAGGATGGGCTCATTTACTGAAACAGTATTTTTTGCTGCAAGGTTCTAATGTTTCTACAATAAAAAGTGATAAAATAAGTTTAACAGTAAAGAGCATTATTCATCATTTATTACATCTAGCTAGATGGGCTTTCATTTAATTCTCACAGCACTGGATAAGATAGGAACTCCACTAAAAACAAAGTAAAGGAAACTGGCTGGTGGCTGCCGTACTGGTAAGGGACAGAGTCCAGAAGGGAACCCAAAGGCTCTGGCCCCGGAGTCTGCTCCCCAACACGTCTTAGAGAAGCTTTCATGCTCTTTGCTTCGAGCTTTTCCTCCACGTTGCCTGCATTTTCTCCTTGCCCATGATAGCCAGGTGCATATATTGCAAAGCTGCCCCCTGCCTTTGTTCTCTGGACACTTGGTGTGGCTCACTCTCACTGGAATGAAGGGGGCCATAAAGAATGAAGACTACAAAAACCAGTTGTTTAATGTTTACTGGACTTAGCATAACCTGTCCTCTAAGTAGGATTCGGTGTTTGTCCTCTACTACCCATTGATAAATATTGTCTTTTATGTATTTTTATTATCGTTAAGTAAGAATCTCATATCTATGGTTCATTTGAACTTTATATTCCTTAATACCATTTCTTTTATTTTATCAAAAAATTAAAGAGAGAGAGAGATGCAGACAGACAGAGACAGAGAATAAGAATGAGTTAATTTTCCACCGGTACTACGACAAATGACAACAAACGCAGTGGGCCAGAACAACATTGGTTTACCGCGCCGTCGGCGCTCTAGGCTGAATCCTGGCGCAACTCTTGCTGAGCTGAAATCCAGGCTCTGGCAGGTGCGCTGTTGCTTTACAGAGACTGCGGGGATAATCTACCTCCTCACCTCTTCCGTTTCTCTGGGGTCATGGTCCCCTTTCTCCACCTTCTCACGCAGAAACCTAGGAAGAGCCCTCACACTACAACCTCTGATCTTCTTTTTCTGCCTTTCTCTTCCACATGTGAGGGTCTTTCTGCTTATACTGGTCTCACGTCAGTAACCCAGCACCTCAAATTTGCAATATAATAATACTGGCATAAATTATTTTTGCTTGGTCAGATGCCATAACCAGTCAGGGGTGGCAGTGCACACCTGCAGTCCCAGCATTCTAGGAGCCTGAGGAAGGAGGACCATAACTTCAAGCCCAGCCTGGGCAACTTAGTGACTGAGTGGGACCCCGTCTCAAAATGAGAAAAGGAAAGTGAGGGAGAGGGGATGGGGATGTAGCTCTGTGCAAAGGCCCTGGGTTTAATCCCCAATGATGGGAAAAATCATAATTGTGGAATCTGAGAACATTTCCTGCTACAAGCACATTGTAAAGGTGAAGGCCTATTATAAAGACTTGGACAAAACACAAAGCCTTCCCTGAAGGAGCTTAACATTTAGGAAGTATTTAACTTGGTACCTGAAGTATAAAATAACATGTTCTAGGATAGAAGTAGGAACCAATTTTAACACTGCTAAAAGCAACTGTGTGCCTGGGGATAAGAGGGAGCCAGGAAAAAAGTTGTTAAAAATTAGAATTTTCCTTGATGTATTTGTATGGTTTCTTCACTTTACATCTAGATTTTGAGACTCTGGGATATTCATCACCAACTGTCCATCCAGAGGATAGCTTGCTCTTTCCCCAAAAGTCAGGACTCCAGATGCCTCTTCCACTTTGACGAAACCCATGGACGGCTTTTCATTGCATTTAATAACCAGCTGGCCCTGCTGGCAATGAAAAATGAAACCAGCAAGAGGGTGAAAAGTCACGCAAAGCCAGTCACGTGTGTGCTTTACAATGCACTCCTACAGCAGGTAATGGTGCTCTCTGTTCTGTCACTCACCTAAGACAGCCCCAAGTCCAGAGCCTTGTTTCTTTATTTCAGTCTAATGCAAAATTGAAAACAAATCTAGAAAAACAAGCATGGGGAGAAAATGACCTAAGAGCCATGTGCTTTTCTGCAAGGATGTGTTTCCAGGTGGTGTGGAAGAGGGACTTCATTTGCAGCCTGTTACTACAGCAGCACTGATAGAGTTATGAGGAATTACAACATTCCAGCTAAAACAAACACAGTACATGATATATAATTGAACTTATCTTTGTTACATGTTAGTCTGGATCTTGAGCCAAATGCAAGCGAATCCAGTTATAAAATTCCCTTTTATGAACATCTTTCTCTTGTATCCCTGTGGAAAGTCTGAAATATGCATGAGATGTAATTGGCAGAGATTCATTTTGCCAGCATATTTTACACGCGTGGTTCACAGTGCTAGCCTGGAATGTGTTCATAATAAAACGATTCAGTTCAATGTGATACCACTTGGTATGCAACACGAGCCCTGTTTGTCTCCTCACCCCTTTAATGGCACTCCACAGCGCCCGCTTATGGGAGCACTACCTGCATCTCAATGAAGAAGCTCTGCTTGCTGGGAGCACAGATGTCGCACAGACCACAGCCCTTCCTAGAGGACTGGGAGGTCCAGCCTGGAAAGCTGGTGGAGCTGGGTGTGGGGAAGCCCGTGGGTCTGATGCAGGACCGACACCATCGGGGGTCAGTTCCCTCTTGTGATCACCTCAGGCCTGATGGTAACAGCACAACAGGAGTTGAGTAGAAAGCAAGTCTCCAGCTTGCTGCCAATTGAACAGTAACTCCAGCCCCTTCTTTGCTTTCCCATCTGTGGAAGCTTCTGTGTCCCCGCAGCAATGGGTAGTTCAGATTTTGTGCAAGGGGTGGAAAACCCTTTGCTGGTAATGAATATGTGTCACGTTGCTCCTTCAAACACTGTGTTCTGGCTATTCCAGGAGATAAAATCCTGTACAAACATCTCCCACATATCTTTTACTGAGTTTACAGGGCAGACAGTTAATTCGGCTGCCCTGGAGGCCACTGAGAGATGTTTATGTTTCCAGGAGAACATTCAGCTAATTGAGATCTGCAAAGTTAAACAGCTAGGTTTATGTTTAGAAGTGAAGATCCTGTGTAGCCTGGTCATAAATAAACAATCACCCATGAGGAATTCAGGAACTGGGACACAAAGAAGGGCTGGAATCTCGCACTTGGACACGAAGATAAAAGCAAGGGAATGTAAATGTGTAGCAAAATTGTAGGCCAGAAAGAATACAAATGTATGCGAGGTGAAGTAGGAAGTATGCTTAGCCAGTCCAGGAAACTCCTACCTCTTGCTGTTAGTTGCAGAATTAATTAAAAGCATTGTATATAAAGCACATAGAGTTGTGAATCACAGTGACAATGTATTGGTTTATAATATGTAAGAAAACACTTCCATGTTACAAGATTTTCCTGCAGAAAAGCACAAAAAAGAATATAATTTGCAGTCCTATCAGCCATTGATAAGTCACTTTAGAATCCTTAGACAAAGCAAGTGCAACAGTTTTGAACAGATATCAGCAGAAGGAGGGAAGGAGATACATTAATAACTCACAAAGAAACAGTGGCATGTGTAAAATGAAGTAGAGAAAAAAGGGTTCTTCAAGGAAAATGATCAGGTTGGTTTGGGGTTGAGATGGGTGAGATTTCAGCAGAGCCTTGAGAATTAGAGAGGACATCGCTCAGAAGCCAGTGGTGCCAGACAGACCCAGCATGGGCACTGGGGCAGCAAAGCTGGGCGCTCGGGCAGAAGGCAAAGGGTGTTCCCAGAACATACCCCGGTCTGATTTAGGAAATAAAGCCCAGGGCAGAGGAGAAAGCAGTTTTCACAGTGTGGTCTTGGGCCGTAAGTGTCCTAGGTCTTCCTGAGCAATCTGAGAGAACAAGCGATTCTCATGATTTTGTCATTGCTTTTATTTTCCTTCAAGTTATGTGGTGGACACTTTAGAAGCTACGGGGTGTGCTCTTGTATTCTTACGTCTTAACAGTTATTCAGTTTAAACTTATAATGTGATGAATATATACATGCATGCATATCTCACCCTCTATTCTAAATGAGTATGTATCTGAACTCCACATAAATGCCTCAATAGTGTTTAAGACTATAGGCCAATCCCAAGACTAAGACTTGAAATCTGCAGAATTGGAGGGATAGGGGATTGAAATACTGCACAGAGGACTTAACCTGTCTGAGCTTTGGTTGACTGTTAAGCCATGCCCCTGCGAGGGTGGGGCCAGCCCTGGGGACACGTGGTGCCTGGCCAGCACCATCGTGCCGGCCTGGCCTCCCGCCACCTGAAGCCATCACCCTCCTGCGTCCCAGGCTGCCTGCCCTAGGAAGGCCCCCCAGCTCTCCCACGCACTGAGGGGGAGTGGCTACTTTAGGCATCTCGTTTTCCTGTTAACCTTTTGGGGCACCTTAGTCTTTATTTTCGCCATGTGTCATGACAACAAGAGTCAGAATTCAGGTGTTCGGGCTGGGCTGTGGTTTGCAGCCTGCCCGGTTCCTCTCAGGACCGCCCTGAGATGAGCCAGTCGCTGCCCTGCCTCCTCTTCTCAACTGCTGTAGCTGCCCCTTGTGCGGTCGAGTCGTGAGCTGTGGCCCTGGCCTGGCCCGGCCTGGCCTGGCCTGGCCTTTGCATCTCCGGGAACATCTGGCCACTTTCACTTCCCTCTCTCAACACTGCTGTCTCCGTCTAGCTGTTTCTCAGCAGAGCGTGAAAGCGTTCTCTTCGTCTTCTTCCCTCCTGTGTCTGTGTCACAAAGGGCAGTGCTCGCCTTCGCTTTCTGCCTCTCCCCACAATCCCGAACACTCTTCTGGCCACGACATGTGTGCTCACAGCCTGGGTGTGGCCACTTAGCGCCAGTGTTCAATTGCACTCTCCTGCCCTTTCGGTCACTAGCTGTTGCTTTTGGCTCTTAGGTATGATGTCACTCCTGAAAGCTTTCCATTAACTGAGTTTCATGAAACCTCTCCCTTCTGTTGTTGTCAAACATGTTGCCCACATTTTATTATTGTATTTGGACCTCAGTGGGAAATCTAACAGAATTCCCCTACGCAAGCAGCTGGACACTGCAACTCTTCTTTGTCTTCTTGCCTTGTGGTTCCCTCTCCTCTTAACCTAAGAAAGTGTTGTTGAGCCACACAAAACCGTTTAAAAGGAAGCACATGCTTATTTCACCTGCCCTCCCCGCCCAGCAGTTGACCAGGTTGGAACTGGATAAGGAAGGCCCTGGGTTGCGTTCTTTGAAAGAACTGAAGTAACTCAATATCCTGGAGGCAATTCTAATGAACCATCTTTACAGTGATTTCTTAAATAAAGCTGCACTTAAAAACCCATGAATTTTAGGAAACTTTAAAGTGTGCATTTCAAGATATCATAGAATAGATAAAATTTCTATGGCACAACAGTGAACCTCATCCTAATGATCTAGGTTTATGTGATTTTGTAAAATAAATTACTATTTAATTTGTCTTGCATGTTGGATATATTTATAGTTGAGATAGATATTCAGGTGCTATCAATTTTGATAGAAATATTTACTACTTTTTTGGAATAATATTTGTTTTTAAAAATATTACATGTAAACATTACATATTTAATGAAAGAGAGTAAAACAATGTAGTGAATAAGGTTGCCCATTCTTGAGTTCTAAAATGTCTCTGTGCATAAGCTATTTCATGTAAATATGATTCTGTAACCTGCTAAGTTAGTAATATGTAGGAATATATTTTCTTCACCTACACCTACTTCCTCATTTCAAAAAGGCATTATAGTGTCTCATAGCATAATTTACAAATTCATTTCCTTTGATATGTATTTTGCTCTTATGAAATTTTTGTATGTAAATATATTCACACTCATGACATCTGTTTAGGGTAAATTCTTAGGAATGAATTAGATAACTTGACACACATGTAGGCCCCCCAGAATTTTACAGTTTTACCTGGCCTGTAGGAGCACACATATTAATTGCGTGCAGGGCTGCCCAAAGAGACCCAGCTGATGTGGCTGGCTGGCTTCTTCCCACGGAAGTCCTAGATCCATGGTGGGGTCTCGTCACCCAGCATGAGGGCTTGGCTTCGCAAACTGCAAGACAGGACCTTCTTCATTTTTGATAGAGAGGTGCTGTTCCTTGAGGGTTAATCACAGGAAAACTGATGTCAAATCATTTTTGAAAGAGGAGCTCTGGACCGTGTCTCCTTTGCTGCACACCATTTTGGGGGATTGAGGTATTTGAGAGGACAAACAATTCAATTGGAAATTCTCTCAGTGACTGTAAAATCTGAGGAAAGTGATGAAGTTTGCCTTGAGGGAAATTTATCTCCCTCTTACAAGAGAGTGTAACATTTTAGTACTTGTTTTTAGGACAAAATCAATGAATTTCTCTTTTGAACAGAGCTGGATGAACACTAATGAAAAATTTTCCCTTTCTTGCTTCATTGCTGGGCTCAAAGCGACACCCCTGGTTAATACAGCCTTGCATCATGGGCCAGCTTGGAGCTATAACTGACTGCACATCAGTCCCAAGGCTACATGCGCATGACACTTGGTGGAGTTGTAAGAAGTTCCCTAGTCTTACGATTTACACACACGTGCATGCACATACACACACACACACACACACACACACACACACACACACACACACACGTTGTTTATTTAACATGCTTGGTTAGCAGAAATAACACATTTACATGCCACAAAATTCAAAAGCACAAAGGAAGCATGGTGGAAATATCTGCATCCCTCTGTATCTACCTGCTCAGTTGCTTTCCCTAAAGGCAACCGGTTTTATGAGCTCTGTGGGCACATTTTAAGTTATTTTATTCTTGTCTCAGTGAACAGGAATGTATACACTCTTTATAAATATTATTTGACTAGATATATATTTATTGATTCTTAACATTTAATAGTTGCTTGGTTACTTTTCTCTCATTGCTGAGACAAAATACCTGATGCTCAAAATTAAGAAGGAAAGGTTTATTTTGCTCACAGTTTGTGGACGCTGGCTCTGAGGCAGAGAGGCACATTGCAGAGGGCAACAATTGATGGTGGCGGAAAATAGCACAAGGAACAAGAGCAAACAGGGAGGAGAGGGAAGCAAGCCTTTTACCCTCCCGTACACTTGTGTGCAAACTACACACCCCAGGGCGGTGTAGCACTCACACCCATAATCCCCACATTGGACCATGAATCAATCATAAACTCTAGAAGCCCACCCCATGACTGCATGAGGCTTTGCGGGGACATCCAGACATAAACCATAACATTCCACCCCTGACCCCCAGACTCATGTACTTCATGCAAAAGACATTCTAGTTCATCTCTAAGAGTTGCCAATTTCCTAATAGTTTCAGTATTAAGTGAAGAGTCCAAGTCTCAAGTCTTCTCCAAGATCTAAGGCAAACTCTTAGCTGTGGGCCCCTGTATAAATGAAAAATTAAACACTTCCAACATTCAATGACATAAGGTAAGCATTACCATTCCAAAAGGTACAGACAGGAAGATACGTAGCACTGAGACCAAAGCAAGTCCAACACCCAGCAGGGCAAACATTGAGTCCTGTATTTCTGTGTGGAACATCTGAGGCAATCTGTGGCATATCTGTGGCATACTGTGAGCTCCATACAGCTTCCACGACTCCACCCCTGTGGCACTTCTGGTGGTTGGAGCTCCTGTGGTTTGGCTCTTGGGCCTGCTTTGCTCCCTCCTTGCAGTTTTCTGTAGACAATCCACATTCCTGGCTTTTCCAAACCTCCGTGGTCTCCACTGCACCTTTTGCTTCACACTTACAGCTTCACACATTGCCCTTTCTGGGGCACACTGCCAGGCCTTCTTTCAAACCTGGGTGGAAGCTTTTTAACTTCAGAATTCTTGAATTCTGTATGTGCCTAAAACCAGTGCCACATGGATGATGCCAAGGTCTGCTGTCAACTGGAACAGTAGCCAGGCTTTTTTTCCTCTTTCTTGGCTGTAGAGGTCAAGTGTCTGGATCACTGGGCACTCTGAACCTGATTCTGCGGAGCATTTTCTCTATGCTGCCACAATTCTGGAACCTGGTGTGGCACTGCCTCCATTCTGGAACTTATATCTGGCTAAAAGCCCCCAACCATAGCCATGCCACTGCTTCAGCATTGAAATTGAATTCAAATTGAAATTTCTTCTGCCAGATTAATCAGTCCTCTGACCTTAATCTTAGTCTCAGGCAAAGTCTCTAGACATGAGCAAAATGCAGACAAACTTTCTGCAAACCATAACATACACTATCTGTAGTCCAGCACCCAGTGCAGTCCTTCTTCCCAGCAGAAACCTCCCAAACCTGGTCTTTACTGGCAGGATTTCTACCAGCCTTCTGATCTTCTGAGCTCTGGCTGGAATCTCCCAAACAGAGCAGCCAAAAGTGTTGTAGTTCTTCTTTTTCTGGCAATATCTCTGAACCTTTCCAAACTCTTCCCATAAACTATTTCCAAAGGCTGTTGAACCACATGGTCAGGTTTAGTGGCAGTAAGGACCACACATCACTGGTACCAAATTCTGTCTTGGTTACTTTTCTCTTATTGCTGCGACAAAATACCTGATCCCCAAGATTAAGGAAAAGAAGGTTTATTTAGCTCACACTTTGTAGAGGTTTTAGTGTGTACTTGGCTGGCTCCACAACGGAGTGGCCCATGGCAGAGGGCAACAGCTCATGGTGACAGAAGACAGTGCAAGCAACAAGAGTAAAAATGGAGGAGCAGCAAGCAGCCTCTTTCCCTCCCTTACACTGTACGCAGCTCCCCACCCCAGGGAAGGTGCAGCACTCACACCCATAATCCCAGCACTGGACTATGACTCAATCATAAACTCTAGAAGCCCGCCTATGACTGCATGAAGCTTTGGGGGGACATCCAGACACAAGCTATTACAATAGTATATGTTACTTTAAATGCTTTTTTACACAAATCAGTTCAGTGCTTTTTGGAGCAGTGTAATCACTGTGCATGGAGCCCAGGCAAACACAGCCGGGGACTCCTCCTCTTCATATTGCCTAAGCTCTGTAGACCTCACTGCAGCTTCTTGGGTATGCCAAAGACTCCACACCACAGGGCCTTTGCGCTGCTGCTTCCTTTTCCTGGAACACTTTTTCACTCAGCTATCAAAATGATTCCTTGGCAAGGTCTTGGCAGAGCCCCTGCTTGTCCATCACTGCACAATGCTCTCTGCTTTCTTTTCTGCTATATTTCTTCTAAAACTTTTGTCCCCACAAACATATTTTTACATGTGCCTTTCCCCCTTCCTTTTCTTTCTATAACTGGTTACATTTCTCCCTCTGTCTTCCCAAAACAGTAAAGGAAGACTATTCCACCATGGGATCCTCAGTGCTTGGATCTAGTGCCTCTAATACTACCAGTGTTCAATAAATTCAAGGAATGAGCTTGAAAGAGCAAATTACACATTCATCTAGGAAGAGGTAAAATCTGATAGGCGAGATTTATAAACAGAGAATAGCTGTCTTGAGCCATGTGACTCCTCTGTGCCTGCTCTCCGCGATACTGTCATTCCACTCACCTCCCTGCATACAGGGATGTGGCTTCCAGAGATCGGATACAAATGAAAATAAAGGAAGTAACCTGCTTTATATTAGGGGACTATAAACAACACTAAGGAAAAAAAAAACGATAAATAGCAATTAATCGAATATCTCTATCCCTTGCTTGCCAGTGGTTTGCAGCCTGTGCTACTGTAAGTTCAGATTCCTGTTTTTGGTAAGATAGGACTGGAGGTATATATGAAAGACATGTAACGCACCTAGTGTGGCATGGAATTACAGGAAGGCAATTAGGTGACAGGGATATAACCTCATGTCATAAAATTGTCTGATTTGCTGTGATAGCTCAGATAAGAGAGACAAAAGGACCCATATATATTGGGTTAATAATATCCTTTGGTTATTGTGGGTTGATCAGATGTATAATCTCCCTAAAGGATGGATGGGGAGGCTAAATCAAAACAGGCAAATGGGATGATTTCAGGGCTCCAGGAGGATCAAAGCCCTCTCACAGAATTCAAGATTCTCTCAGGGCTAAGACCAAGACCTTCTCTGGGTGGCCCGTATTTATTTGGTTAGCAGAAGAAGGGAGGAGAGTACTCAAGAAGGGTGGAATCAGTCAAGGACTTCTCCAAGTAAGGTGTTCAATTAGTCCGCCTGGGAGTGAGATTCCTGAGGCTACAGCCTTTAATCCAACTGAGATCAGATCCAGGTGTTCTTGGCTGTGATCCTGTCTTATCCTTTGAGGCTTTCCACCTTCATCACCACTATAGGCATTAGTAGGGATGAGTGATGCACAGAGGTTCACTTACTATGAGTCCACCGCCCATCTCCAGACAAGGAGCCTTGGCCTTGGACAGACTCACAAGTGAACATGAAAAGCCAGTTGGTTAATTTAAGTCCTGCTCAGCTCTGCTTCATAGTGGTCTCCATCATGCATATTCCTAAACAGCTGTTAGCTCAGGGACATAAGCTGGAGCATGTTCCTGTTAGAGGATGGCCAGACTCACGAGACCATTTGCACTGGATGATCCTTTTCAGCTCTGTAGATTGCCAGGGCCCAATCCTCACTAGAAGAGGTTTAGTCCACAAAAGACAGCCGGGAATGAACTGTACATTAAAGAGTCCGGTACCATCGAAATGTGGTGCCTAAGTGTGTTGCTGGCTTAGTCCAGGGCTCTGCTATGGATAAAACGTCTGATAGAAATAAAGTCCCTGCAGTCTTTCAGTCAGTTTCCTTCTCCCGCCAAGCGACATTACAAGCACGCTTGTCTTACTCATCTTTGACGGGCTTTTCCCTTGCACTGTTATTCTTGGACCCCAGTACTGTCACAGTAAGGGTAGGTTCTGTTGATGCTGGTTGCATGTTGGTAACATGGTCAGTTTCAGCACCCTGTTTTCCTCTAGACAGCATCAAAGGCAGAGTGCCATAAAATGAAACCCAACTGACTCTACCCTGTGGTCATTATTGATGCAAATTCCGTGAGAAATTGTTAAATGGGCAGAGAAAGGTGCTGAAAAGCAATGAATAGAGTGCTGACGCTCAGCCCCATGGGCTGGAAAGCGAGAGCGCAAAGCTGCAAGAAGCGAGGGTTACTTATTCCAGACAAACGTCCACGGCAGGTAACGGTGACAGCTGGGAAATGCGATGCTTTACGCGTGGTAAGGCCAAGTGTGGACAAGCAAGTGGGCCTTTCTTTTGAACGTGGCCTTCGCAATTTTACTTTGCTTTTTTTATTTCTGATAAGGAAGGTCTCTGTTTAATATGGAAATGTCTACCACAGAATAAATTCACTGTCAATGATTTTTGGACAAAAATAATGAGGTATTCTATAACCTTCAGTACTTTATTAAAAGACCTCTAAGAAAAAAATTGACTATACTTAGAAAATTATATTTTGCGGGATTTGTTTATAAGCCAAAATTCTACGTAATTCTGTGAAAAACTCTCAAGTCTGCCATAATTTGAAATGTTAAAGGACTTCTAAGTGTGGCTTCCAAATTGTCTGCATTCGTTGTCATGGTCAGAAGAAAGCAAGATACTGGTTTTCAAATTGACCTGGACACGTAGTCACATGAGCCTAAGAAGAGGTCAGGCAAATGGACATAGAATGATGAAAACGGTTAACTTTATGTCCTATTTATTGCTGTGCTCCCCACTGCGGGAAGTGCTTTATAAACGTTAGCTTATTTAAGGCTGTAAAAAACTTGAACTTTAGTCATTATGATTATGATTACCTCTGGCTCACCAACGTGGGAACTGCGCCCTAGAGAAGTTAACCTTCCATGTCCGACCGAGGCAGCTGACAGTTGTGCTTAGGCCGCATGGCCACAGCGTCCCAGTGATCTTAACGAGGACGTGTCACACAAACAAAACCAAGCAGCATTCACACCAACAGCTGCATGAATGATAATTAAACTGTTAGGCCACATTATTTCAAAGATCCAGATCATTCATCCTAGGAATTATGCCATCGCTACACCTTAACAAGGTAATTAAATATCTTAGGTTCTTTTGATACCACTGAGGGAAAATGTGCAGCACAGAATTTTACATCATTCAAGAAGCTGTCTCCTTAGCATTGTAACTCGGAGGAAAAGGCCAACAGAGATCACACGCGCAGGCCCGGCTCTTTGTTGAGGAGAGACGCTGGGGAGGGCGCCCTCTCTCCAACGTTCCTCCCCTCCCTCCACCGCAGCGGTGTGCGAGTGTGGGTGAGACTCTCGCCTGGACTGCCGCAGAGCCTCCACGCGGTCTCCGAAAGTGAGCTAGGGCTGCATGCCACCGCTGGCAGTGTCTTCCCAAGCCAGTTATCAGAAATGTCTATAAACACTTCTCCTCATTAAGAAAAACAATATTTTTAATCCTTTAGTTAATTACAGATCCTGCTGATAATCAAGGTTATCAACCCTCTCCCAGTGAAAGACTTGATATGCTACTCAGTGTTCTTGAACTATGTACTAGGTCTTTCCAAATTTTCATTTCCGACTTGCTTCTTCATCTGATATCTCATCATATTTGTCCCTTCAAATTATTTGCAACTCGGATTTTCTTACATACCTATTGTTTCTCGTGTGTGGACCATTTTCCTGGCCCTTTTGCTGTCTTTTAAGCAGTTTGTTGGTTACCTGGGAATCTATGCTGGAGTCAGGTAGCTGCAGTATGGCTGTCACCCAAGCTGTCAAACTTAGTGACAGAAGCTTGGGAATGCTACTCAGCCAGTTTTTAAAAACAGATTAAAAAAAAAGATCAAATGAGATGACCAGTGCAGAAGGCTGGCATGTGATAAGTGTGTCTGTGTTCAGTTCCCGATTAATGATCAGCTTCTGTCTCAGTCTTGGCCTGCCCCTCCCCCTCCCCTTCCAAACCCCATCATGCACCCCAGGGGCTGGGCTTTGGGTTTCCCTGTGCCCTCAGCGCACACAGGAGCGACCCCTCTGTGTGGCCTGCATGAGCTCTTACTGTTTCCCCATCTAGCTCTTAGCACAGCCTGTACATTTAAGTAACTTGTGGAGCTCTGAAAAAATTTCTTGCTTGGGCCAGTTAAAGCAGAATCTCTGTTCTGGTATGCAGTGGTGCTTAAAGTTTTCCAGGAGGCTTTGCTTGTAGGTCTAGCTCAGTGAGGACGAGCCTTTTAGAGCTTTCAGTGGTGACAAACAGCCCACTGCAGCATGTGTGCCATAGGTTCACCACCATCGAGCCATAGCCTCTGGCAAAAGTTTTTGTACATCTAAAGAAATCACCAGCAAAGTAAAAAGAAAACCCACAAATTGGGAAAAAATCCTAGCTGGATGTCCTTCAGACAAAGGTCTTCTATCTAGAACATACAAAGAATTAAAAAACATGTATCGGTCCAAATTCAAAGACCCAATCCAGAAATGGGCATCTGAGATGAATACACAATTCTCAGACA
>PVLD010029685.1:0-17739 GCA_004027595.1 Dinomys branickii
CATGGGCTGTGTTTGACTGAACCCTGGATTATAAAAAGAGCCATGGAGTATAAACATCACCCCTGACTTCAGAGAAGCTAAAACGCAGGGGAGGCCTGGGCGAAACTGGCTGGACTGTGAGGCCCTTCTCCAGCAAGCCCCTCACGGGCTGTCCCCGACCGCCTGCTCTGGGGAAGGCTGCAGCGGAACCTGGCCCAGGGCCCAGGGGGATGTGGCTGGCCCACCTGGATCCTCTGTGTCATCTTCTGCATCGTCTCCATGTCATTGTTGAGCTCTGTGACATAGGCGAAGCGAGCGAAATTCTCCTCCTCCTTGGCCAGGAAGTCCTCGACGAGGCGGCTCAGGTCCCCGTCTTCCACCAGCTTCAGCAGCCGCAGGTGGGCCACCTCGTAGCTCTCGAAGCTTGTGCCCTTGCTCCTCCTCCCACGCTTCTTCGCCTTGAGAGCTAGAGAGGAGGAAACCAGGGCCAAGGGGTCCACACCAGAAGCCACGGGGCCTGGTGGCCTGCAGAGGATAGGAGCTTGTGCTTGGGGAGGGGGCTAGATCTTTCCAAGGGAGGGGAGAGCCTCCTTGTTGAGCTAACTAAGCATTTACTATGTGCTCCACACTGGGACAGGCTCTCCTCATGCATAATCCTTGCCCCATGCAGCCTTTAGCAGAGGAATCAGGCGAAAAGGAGGAGGAAAAGGGCTACCCAAATGAACAGAAAAATAAATCCTCTCATTATTCTGCTTTAGAGGGAGACAAAGGAGTCCTCTCTAGTGGGGTCAGGGAAGCAGCCAGGGAAGGCCACAGGGTGGGTTCTTAGGAAGGCTCAGAGCTGGGCAAATACAGTTAGATTCCAGGGTGTTCTCCTCTGAGCCTTGCTCTTTCCAGCCTTGAATCCTGCCCCAGCCCTGACTCTTGCCCGTGGCCTTGTCTCTCTCTCTGATTGGCCTTTACATGGCAATTAGAGGATCTTTTCTAGATCTTCCTAGGCATTTCTGGCCACATAAGCCCTCCCATCTTGTGGCTCCTTGCTGTTCTTAGAATAAAGTAAAAGCTTCTCAGCACACATTAAGATCTGGTCCCTGTACTCAGGTGAAATAAATAGGACACAGAAGTTTAAATATTGCAGTCAAGGACCACAGGTTTACTCTGGCTTGCACCCAGTCTATCTCCCTGTGGTGTATGTGGTGTTCCCTTGAACAGTGGTGCAACAGGCACAGGGTGGGTGCCGTCAGAGGTAGAGACCATATAGATTTCCACCTGGCTGCTTGCCTCTTGGCAATGTTGGAACCGTCTGGACTATGGAGAAGTGTTGGTAGGTTCTCCATTCTGTCCTTATTAGATACACCCATGAAAAAAAAAATAGATGCACCCATGGAACCACAGGTTGGGACCCAGTCAAGCTCCCATAGCTCTGAGGTCTGGAAGGGGCCTTTCGCCATGGAGCACAGACAGAATGGCCTACTGCTTCTGCCACTCAGTACAAACACACACAATCATTGAGCAGGCACTCAGAGGTTAAACATTCCAACCTCCTTCCCTCAAAGGTAGCCTTAACCAAGGCGAGGTGGTCAGGTTCTCCTGCTCGGGTCTGAGCAGAGCTAACTAACAGACTGACTAGGGGTGCCCCAGGGGTCTTACCTTATCCAGTAACCTGACCTGACTGTGCCCTTCCCCTTCTGTCTGGGTCCGACAAAGGCCTTTAGCGCCTAATAGGGGGCTCCAGTCCAGGCCTCTGAGGGGACACCAAGAAGGTCTGGAGGGTGCAACTTCCCACCAAGGAACCTGCAGGGGTCCCTGCCTTGGCCACCAGGCCTCAGCCAGTGACCTAAGTGGTTACCACACTCTTCCCAGTCAGGGGAACCAAAATGTTATAGAAAACAGACTGAGCACAGGAAGAAACTGCACCAAGAAGGTTTAGGAGGCAGTTTATTACACTGGTGGGCCTGCCTGGGATCTCTCCCAAAGAGCCCTGCCTGGTGGGGTTTGGGGACATTTATCCATATAAATGAAGCAAGCAGGGATGTACAAAGGCAGATTTGGCACATTGTGATTGGAGGGTTGGGTGACATTATGGGTTGTCAAGGGAGTTTAAACACCTCAAGTTACATTGCAAGGCCATCAGTTTAACCAGCATGGGTTACACAAAGGAAGAAATGACCCATGCAGGCTTGTCCATACAGGTCCATCTGGTTTTGCTGGGCATTCTTGGCAGGCTTTTACTCAAAATTTTGATTTCCCCTTCAGTAGGAGAAATCAAAAGTATACATAAGAGGGGCTGGGGATATAGCTCAGTGGAATAAGTGCTTGCCTAGCAAGCGCGGGGTCCTGAGTTCGATCCCCAGTACCGCAAAAAAAAAAAAGTATACATAAGGACTGAAATGTATAATAGACTTCAGGAAATGGGAAGACAATGTTCAAATGTGAAGGGAAATGTTGGGGGGATAATGAAGAAAGAAGTAAAAAAGAAAATAGAAGGAATCAATGGAAAAAAAGCTTTTGTAAATAAGGAGGGGAAGAGGCAGTGAGATGCATCACATACAGGTACAAATTCACTATGATGAATGTGATCATTATGTAACACCTAAAATGTACCAATAATAAAAATGTACCAAATTTTCCCCGTCACCCTCCCCCTAAACCCCTAACCCTTAGGGGTGCTCTGGGGGATGGGAGACACAGGAGTCTCCCCTGAACAGTGAGAATCTTGATGTGAGGATCTGGACCAGGTATGTGTGAGCTGCAGGCACACTTTACAACCCCAAAAGTACTAACAACTGTATCTTCAAATGTATTCATTGTTTGTTTGAAATTTAAACTTAACTAGGCATCTTGGATTTTATTTGGGAAAATTGGTAACTGTGCTATAAGGAGATCAGAGAGTAGGAGATGGGGGGGGCCTCTGGGGAATGAATGTACCTTCCTGCCTTTTGGCCTGCTCCTCAAATTCAGCACGGTCATTGAGCTTGATGAGCAGGAAGGACTTGAGCTTGGTCTCGTGCGCGTAGAGCCGCTCCAGCTCGCGGATCTCCAGGTTGTACTGGGAGATGTCCTTCTGCTGGCGTTCCTTCATGGCCGCCATGCGAGCCATAGCCTCTAGCCTAGGGGGGGTGAAGAGCCGGACGTCCCTGCCAGCCCAGGCATGTTCTGCTCCACCACAGACAACCAAGTTTCTTAATAAAAGTTTCTGGAGCACAAGGGCACCCCTTATCACCTGAGCTACTGGAGCTGCAAGCTCTAGGCCACCCCCAGAGAGTGATTTTCCAGTCATCATCTTGTCACCACCATCGCCACCACCACCACCGTCAGCAGCACCACCACCACTGATGGAGACCACTACAAAGTGGCTCTAAGCAGGATTTAATATGCACCAATCGGCTTTCTATGTTTACTTGTGAGTGGTCCAAAGCACCTTGGGCACCTTGTCTGGCTATGGGCAGTGGACTCATAGTAAGTGAACCTCTGTGAGTCACTGGTCACTGCTGAGGCCTGTATTGGCCCTGTGAAGCTGTGACACCTCAAAGGACAAGGTAAGGCTACAACTGAGGATGTTTGCCTTCAACCCCAATTAACTACAAGGAGACAGCAGCTTCAGGCTCGGCACTCCTACAGTAAATGCTGGCCTACAGATAAGGGAGTCCTCCTGATTGACATTTACTATTTGGGAAAACTCTCCCAAGGTCCTTTACATTTCCACATTTTCTTGAGTATCCTCCTTCGTCTGAAAACCAAATAAATACAGGCCTCCCAGAGAAGTCTTTGTCTAAGCTCAGAGAATAGCAAAGCTGTAGGAGAGTGAGACCCTGCTGGAGCCCTGAGATCATTTCAGTCGTCTCATTTATTTAAGCATTCGCCGTCCACTCGCTTGGGAGACTGCGGGACTGATCGACCTACAGTAACAAACCCACTAACCACCACCATCTGCATCACCTGTCAGTCACTGTGGCCCAGCACTCCGTCACGTGCATATATTATTCCATCTCTCTATCACTGGAAAAGACCCTACGACAACACACTGGGGAGGGACACAGCCTGCCGACGCAGGGGTGTCTGACCCTAACGGTTGTTCTCTTCCCAGCCAAACTCTGTTTCCAGAGACCACATGGAGAAACACCCCCGGACTAGAAGCGGGACACCTGGAGGGGGTGGTGCTGACCAGAGGTTTGGGTCTCAGCCCCACCCCGTCCACGACTTCAGTGGGCTTCAGCGAAGTATTCTAGCATCTCCAAGCCTCCATGCCCTGGTCTGGGAAAAGAGAATAATAATTTCTGGGGGAAATGTGAGGGTTGAAACCCTGCACAGAGTGCCTGGCATTGTGCAGGGTGTGTGGGCAGCACGTGGAGTTGTCGCCACCGTGATTTGAAGAGGCTGAGCTCAGGCAGGGGCCGTGGGCCCTAGCCCTGGGCCCCCTCGCACCTCTGATCGTAGGCCTGGGCGGACTGCTCGATGGCTTCATTCATGGTCTTCTTCTGCGTAAGCAGCCGCCGCTGCAGCCGCCGGTACACGTTGTCGTAAGCTGCCTTCTCAAACCGCAGGTCCTCGATCTCCTTCCGGAGCTTGGCATTGGTCGTCAGCATCTTGTCAAAGTGCACTGTGACCTGTTGGGTGGACACAGGGGTCACTCTTGTGGGGGCAGAGAAGCTTCCAGAAGGCAGATGGGGGTTTAGAAGGTCTTTCCCCACCTCCCATCCTAGGGCCACAGAACAAGGACCGGAACAAGAGGCGAGAGGCTGAGTTGACCACCAACTGACCAAGTGCTCTTTATTCTGGATTTCACATTTCTCAACTACTTTTACTTCAAACTTCCAGTTTTCAGCAGTTACATGCAAGACAGAAACAAGGTGAGTGGCACCATGGGAAGTGGAGATAACTGGCCAAATCCAGAAGGCAGAATTTTCTACGGGATTAGCCTGGAGTGGCGGCACATGTCTGTAATTCCAGTACTCAGGAGGCTGGGGCAGGAGGGTTGCCATGAATTCAACAACAGCCTGGACTACATAGTGAATTCAAGGCCAGTGAGAGACAGTGAAACACTGTCCTAAAACGAAACAGAACTTTCTATAAGACGATTGGTCTGGAGCCTGCAGGAAGTCAGTGGCATGAAATAATTTGGGTTCAGCTGTTTGGAGCCAAGTTTCTCAAACTTAGCACTGCTGGTGTTTTTGGCTGCATAGCTTTGTGATAGGTATGTTTCTTTCTTTTCTTTTCCTTTTTTGTCTTTTTGAGACAGGGTGTCACTATGCAGTTCAGGCTGGCCTTGAGCTCACTTTATAGCTCAGGCTGGCTTTGACCTCACAACAATCTTCCTGCCTCAGCCTCCCAAGTGCTGGGGTTACAGGCATGTGCCACCATGCCCAGCTAGGTATGTTTCATAGGATGTTAAATACCCATGAGATGTCAGTAGTACCCCACCTTCCAGCCCAGTGTGCCAACTCAAAGTGTCTCTCTGACAATGGGCCTTTAGGGGCAAAATCACACTCCAACTATAAACAAGTATTCTAGATTAAAGAAACAAAAGGCATAATAACAATTATATGAATCTTGATTGAATCAACCTTTAAAGACATTATTGGATAAACTGGAGAAGTTTTAATATAGTAGTATCGGGTGATATTAAGAAAATATCTTGTAATGTGCAATACTGATATTGTGATTATGACAGAAAACTGTTACTTTTAAGAGGTGAAACAGAAGAATTTAGGGCTAAAATAACATGATGTTTGTAATTTACCTTAAAATACTTCAGGGTAAAAAAAATGATGAAGCAATTAAAGTAAAATGTTAACAGTCATTAATTCAGACTTCTGGGAATGTAGTGGAGTTGCAGACGGCAGGGAAACAGCCTCTCTGAGATCTGGTGTCCAGACGCTGGAATAGAGCAACGTGAGGAGGAGAACACAGACAGAAGTCGGTCCCCAGGGGCCAGCAAGGATCTGAAGTGGGAAATGAAGCCCAGGGGGACAGCAGAGAGACCGCAATGCAGAAGGTGGTGGCAGGCAGCACTTGCTCCCTGAGCCCTGACTCCCTGAGTGGGAGGGGTGGCTCGAACCTGCAGGCACTTGGTGACTACTGGCGCCCCCAGAGGCCACCATGTGGAGAAATGCACCAGTGGAACAGAGCGGTAGATGCAGGGAACTCCGTGGCTGGTGAGTTATTCGGGTTCAGACGTCCCCCAAGAGAGGGTCATTGAGCACTAGCCATCTTGGGCGGGGCTACCTCAGAGCAGCCGCGGGCTGGCTCCATCTACCGGCCCCCAGTGTCAGGGTGAGGCAGAACCAAGTTTGAGTTGGCAGGAGGTCCAGGAGCCAAGTTCAAGTTGGCAGGGAGCTGAGTTCAAGCTGGCAGGAGGCATGTGGGAGTGTTGCAGGTTAAACAAAGCAGGTTCCAGCTTCATAGCCAGAAACCACCCTCAACTTTAGTGGAACTAAAAGTGCAGGCTTACTGGGATTACCCACTGCTCTGCTATAAATCTACAACTGGCTTACTGGTATTTAATTGACACAGATCTGTACAAATCAATAGATGTAATACACCATATTAACAAAACCAAGGGCAAAAACCATATGATAATTTCAACAGATGCAGAAAAAGTATTTGACAAACTCCAACACCTACTCCTGATAAAAAAAGAAACCCTGCAGAAAATTGGAATAGGTCTTTATCTCAACCTGATAAAAGCCATCTATGACAAACCAACAGTCAACATTATACTAAATGGACAAAAACTGAAAGCTTTCACTCTAAAATCAAAAACAAGACAAGGATGTCCACTGTCACCACTCTTATTCAATATAGTTCTGGAAACATTAGAGCAATTAGACAAAAGAAAGAAATAAAAGGGGTAAGGACAGGGAAAGAAGAAGTTAAATTATTATTATCTGTGGATGACATGATACTCTACAGAGAAAACCCCAAAAACTCCATGAAAAGGTTTCTAGATTTAATAACAAAATTCAGCAGTGTAGCCGTATACAAAGTCAACACTCAAAGTCAACGGCATCCTATACACAAATAACGAATTCATTGAGAGAAAAATTAGGGAGACAACACCTTTCACAAGAGCATCTAAAAAAAAAAAAGAAGTACCTAGAATCAATCTAACAAAGGAAGTGAAAGACCTCCACAGTGAAAACCACGGTGCTCTGAAAAAGGAGATCAAAGGAACATCAGAAAATGGAAAGATGTCCCTTGTTCTTGGGTAGAAAGAACCAACATAGTGAAAGTGACCCTGCTTCCAAAATTGTTATACAGATTTAATGCAGTCAAAATATCAATAGCATGTTTCACAGAATTAGAAAAAAATAATCCTAAAATTAATTTGAATGAGAAGAGACCTAGAATAGCAAAAGCAATTCTGGGCAACAAATGCAAGGCAGGGGGCATCACACTCCCTGACTTGAAATTATACTACAAAGCTACTGTAGTAGTTTTGCTGTAAAAAAAAAAAAAAGACAAAATGACCAAAAAACAGACCTCATGATCAATGTAACAGGTTAGAAGATGCAGAAACAACTCCCAACACACTCAGCCACCTTATCTTTTACAAGGGAGGGGAACACCTTCAATGAAAGAAAGGTAGCCTCTTTAATAAACCATGCTGGAAATACTGGCTTTCCACATGCCAAAGATTAGACCCATATTTTTCACCACGCACTACACTACAATTGAAATGGATCAAGTATCTACATATTAAAACAGAAGCACTAAATCTGCTGGAAGATAGAATAGGTAGAATTCTTTAAAACATTGGTACAGGAAAAGACATCAACAAAACCCAGTTGCAAAGGAAATATCACAAAGAATCGGCAACTGGGATCTCACCTTATTGAAAAGCTTTTGCACAGCCAAAGAAATCACCAACAGAGTGAAGAGACAACCCACAGTCCTGGAAAATATTTTTGCCAGTTGTTCCTTGGGCACAGGACTAATATCTAGAATATATAAAAAACTAAAAAAAAAAAAAGTCACATCCCCCAAATTTAAAGACCCAACCCAAAACATAGGTGCCTGAAATGAATAGGCAGCTCTCAGATGAAGCAGAAACGGCAAATAAATGCATGAAAAAAAAATCACTGGTCATTCAAGAGATGCAAATTAAAACAACACTGAGATTACACCTCATCCCAGAAAGAATGGCTACTATGAAGAAATCATCCCATAATGAATGCTGGAGGGGCTGTGGGGAAAAAGGAACTCTTCTCCACTGTTGGTGGGAGTGTAGGCTGGTGCAACCACTGTGGAAACCAGGGTGGAGATTCCTTTAAAAACTAGGACAAGAGGTCCCATTTGACTCAGCAGCAGAGGGACGGAAACGATGCTCCTCCATAGCTGCCCCCACACTGTGACCCCCTCCCCAGCTTTAACCAGGAGGGTAGCAAAGATTGGATTCGATTCATCACTCTCCTCGGAAGCGGCCTGGAGCAGTGTCTTTTTAACCCCTGTGCCCGGGGCTGTGCAGCTGTGCCCAGGGTGCGTGTGAAAATGCAGGCTCCTGGGCCTCACCAGGGTGGTTGAATCAGAAGCCGCCAGCTGAGCAGTCCGGCATCTGCTGTGCTCCTAGCAACCTCAGAGAGATCGAAGACCCCAGGATACAACACACAGCATTAGTGCCTGACGTGGTGAGGCCTACAGTGGGTGCTCAGCAAACATCTGTTGACTGCATTACTAAATGTGTACCTAATTTAATCATGACTTGCCTGTAGAGATCTGCTTTTTTATTATGGATTTATTCAAAATTTGTTTTCTTTCTTTTTTTTTTTTTGAGACCAGGTCTGGCTATATACTGCAGGCTGGTATTGAATTTACTGCGCAGCCCCCAGGCTGGTCTCAAACTTGTGGTGATCTTCCTGCCTTATCCTCCCAAGTGCTGGGATCCTATAAATTTTTTTGTCCATTTTGTCACTGAAGGACACTTAGGATGTTTCCACTGTCAATAATGTTGCAGAGCTGGACATGGCGGCACACAACTATAATCCCAGAAGTCAGGAGGCTGAGGCAGGAGGATTGCTGTGAGTTTAAGACCAGGCGGCCTAAACTACATAGTAAGACCTTGTCTCAAAAAAAAGTAATAATAATAATATTGCAGAGATCACAAGAGTCTGGATATCTTCACAAGGTGCTGACCTCGTTCCCTTTAGGTATGTACCTGGGGGATGGTATGTAACATGCTAGCTCTAGTTTAAATTTCTTTAGAAATCTCTACACCGATTTTGATAGTGACTATACCCAGGAACCCTTCTCCCTGCTTTCTGCTTTCAGGAACCCTTCCTGGCCAGCTCTCAGTCTCCACCGTGGAGGTGGGGCTGCGCACTCTCACCCCTGACTTGTGGTGGGGACAGTTGTCCAGGGCCACTCAGTGATTGGTTCCAGGATAGGCATAGACCCAAGCTGGTGCAGTGGAAACGCTTGCTTGGACATAGAACTGAACACTCCAGAAAGACAGGCTCCCCCTCTGGTAGCATTAATTCACATGGGAAGGACCCCAAAATGAAGTTCACCCAGATGAGCGATGGACAGAGGTGTCATCCAGAAAACGCATGTGGAGCTCCTGGTTCCAGCCGTATCTGAAAGCCCCCCTTCTGCCTCTGAATGTCTCAGGTCTAGGACCAATACCTTCCCTTCTTGTTGGTTTTGTTTCAGCCAGCTTGCAATTGAGAGATCCTAGTCTGAGCTGGGCATGGTGATGCATGCCTGTAATCCCAACTACTTGGGAGGCTGAGGCAGGAGGACTGCAAGGTGGAGGCCAGCCTGGGCAACTGAGGGAGACCCTGTGTCAAAATAAAATTTTAAAAAGAGGTGGGGAACGGAGCTCAGGAATTGAGAGCTTGTCCACCACCTGTGAGGTCAAGGGCTCAGTGCAAAAATCACTGAAGATCGAGTGCCCAGACATGTGGGTTCACAGAGACAAGCTACGGGTCTCGCTCTGAGCAGATTGCTGTGAAGGAGGAAGGTCTACTTTCCTGATGAAGGGTAACATTCCAATCGCTTCCAGAAAACAAGCAAGAGTTTTTGTTTGGTTTGGTTCTGTGCTGACAGCCAAGCCCAGGGTCTCACACATGCTATGTGCTCTACCACTGAGCTACACCCCAGGCCCAAAGCAGGAGTTTCTGAGGCAGGAAATTAAGAGTAGGCATCACAGGCAAGGTGGGGGCCTGTGTGCCGTCACTAATTCACGTCTCCCAGGCAACTGCAGAAGTGGGCGTGTTCTGAGTGAAGGGGCGGAGTTTCCCTGGGACACTTTACCAGATTCAAACGCATTTCCAAAATGTGGATTTGTTTTTGCAGTTTCCGGGGGTTACTGGCCTCTTGTATTTTTATGAAGATCTGTTTTTGGTTTTTGATTTTTTTTTCCATCTGAACAATCTGAAAGAGAGGGGGAGAGAGAGAGCCCTGCTGTGTTAACATCTACAGGGATACAAATTCTGTTTATCCACTGAAGTGGGCTACAGCAAAATCTGGAATAGTTTTTCTCACCTTGTAAAGAGAAGTGAGATTTATCTCTTCAATGCCTGTTCAACTGAACTTAATCTCAGTCAGTTTAGGGTAAAATGAGACAATTTTAAGTTGCAGCTATCACCTGTGTCCATGAATTTCATCACCTGCAGACCCAAATTCTGCCTCCCCAGGCCATGCTTTCCAGCAGACAGGAAGGACATGTTCCCCTGAGGGGTCTTCTGTACCTTGCAAAGTGCTGTTTGGCACTTGCAGTGACTAGGGTGCTCCTGGCACTTCATGGGCAGGTCCAACTTGTCCCAGCCCTTGTAACTTCCCAGGTCCCATCAAGGCATTTCATAGGGGCTGGAGGTACAGCTCAGTGGGCTAAGTGCTTGCCGCTGAGCACTAGGGCCCTGAGTTCGATCCCTGGTCCCGAGAAAAAAAAAAAAAGGCATTTCATAGGTGGAAAAAAAAATTATACTTTTTTTGTACCTGTAACCAAACTTTTTCTTACATGAATATACTGTTTTTCATTTGGTGCTAATAGACTCTGAATTATCCAGTGATTGTGTCACCGAATAGATCAAGAGGAAATTGTTCTGTGATTTGTTCACCAGGAGTTGGTCACTGTTTTGGAAACCTTGCTACCAGCACTACCTAGGATCCAGTTCTGAGTCAGGGATATACAAGCGTGAATTAGTCTTCAGTGTGGGGTCTGCAACCTACATCTGTGGCCAAATCCGGGCCCACTGCTTATTTTTATAAATAAAGCTTTATCGGAACACAACATTGTTCACACTCATTCATTTATGTGTTGTCTGTGGCCATGGACTTCATGCTACATGGTGGAGTTAAGGAGTTTTCTCACAGACCAGGTGGCTCTCAAAGCCTAAATATCCACCATCTGGCCCTCTGCAGACACAGTTTGCTGACCTTGCTGTAGATCAGAATGTTCGCATGTCAAAATAAATTTAGTTGTTAAGTAAATGGCTTTCCTAAATGTCTCCTTTCTATTATATTTAGAGCATCATCTTGATTTTTTTTTTTTTTTTTTTGGTACCGGGAATCAAACTCAGGACACTTGCCAGGCAGGTGCTTATGCCACTGAGCTATATCCCCAGCCCATTATCTTGACTTTACAGAGTAAAGGTAAAGGGCTATCCCCCCTATAACTTGCAGCTCAGGAGTGTAATGGTATTTACTGGCTGGTGAAGAGGTGGTGCTTGCTGATGATGTTGAATAAAAGAAGCCAGACGGAAGAGCATATTTGGAAGAGGACATTCACATACGGCCCCTTATATAAGCAAAACAAACCCAGGATGCTAGACAGCCAGCTGGGGACTCCTTGAGGAGTGTCGGTGGAAGGGGCCCAAGCGAGGCCTTGGGTTCTAGAATGACCTCTACCCTTATCTCATGGGCGGGTGGGCACCTAAGCAGAAATTCACTGAGTAGCATGTGTGAGATGCTCGCCCTGTGTACCTAATAGCTCAGGGGAGGGAGGCAAGCAGAAAAAAAGGAAAAGAAATGGGCACTTCGGTGATAGGTTTAAAAGTCACTGTCCTCAGGGAATCTACCAATGGCCTCTGAGTCTCGAGTCCACTTCCCGTTGAGTTCAGTGTTCACAGATGTAAAGTGTCTGGCTGGGAGCTGAGGCAGGGCCATTAGATGTGGAGAGATCAAGGACCCCTGTGGCCCCAGAGAAAAGAAACTTGGTAGAAGAGACATCACTCTCAAGTCCTCTCAGAATTTTCTAGAAGGGTGGAAGTGGGCAGTGGTTTGGAGTTTCAGGAGAACTGGTTTTGGTTTTTTATTTGTGGTTGGTTCTTGGGGTCTTTTAAGGAGACCCTTGGAAAAGGACACCTTGGAGAAGGGAGTTATATTGAGAGCCATAGGGTAGTCACTGAGGTGACGGGGTCATGAAGAGAGGGGCTGGAGCTGAGCTCAGGAGGGGCCTGGCCTTGTTGAAGGGCAGTGGGACCTTCTTCCTCCAAGGAAGCGGATGTGGCCCAGGAGTGGGGAGGCAGGGTCCAGACTCAGGGAAGTCAGCTGTTACAATCTTCATATCAGGGAAATGGACCCTGAGGCCACCTGTGCCTAGAGAACTTCTTGTCAAGTGCAAATAAATAACCTGCAGGTAAAGTGGCGCCCTGGATGGGGACCTAGGACAGTAGAAACTATTCTACAAAGACCGTAGTTTGATTAAGTCAAGCGCGGAGGTTAGTTTCCGGGTTTGACTGACGTCCATGAGATGTTCACAGCAGGGGAACCACAGTGAAAAGTCGTTGAGAAATCCGTCCTCTTTGTAACTGTTCTGTACATTTAAAGTGATCCCAAGGTAAAATGTTTCCTTAGAAAATGGGTCAAGAAACACCCTCAGTGCCCGCCTCTCTCGGTCAGCGTTATGTTACTCACGGCTTGAAGCATTCCTAACAGACACCTTGCCGTCTCCCCGCTAGGAAAACTGGCTCTGGCGCCACCTCAGTAACGCTCACCCCACTGCAGCGGCCAGCGAAGGACTTCGGTGTCTCTCTCTGTTCTCCTAAGGCAGGCTCAGTCCCCCATCCCAACTCCCCAGGCACCGGCCCACAAACCCCAGGCCACAGTCACTCGTGTGAGTCATTCCTACCCACCGCCAGGTGTGGCAACAACCGACGGAGTGCTCTGGTCCACACCCAGCAAACAGCTTTCTTCCCTGCCCAATATTTAGCTGCTTCAACACGCAGCTGGCTCCTGTGAAATCCCAGGAGACCTTGGACACACTTTCGGAAAAGTGTCCCTCAAAGGTGGCAAGGACAGTGTCCTCACACCTCAGGGACACATCCTCCGAGTGGCGGAGGCTAAGCTCTGACTCGGTATTTCTTTATTGTTTGTGGAATGCTTGTGGGCAAGGGCAGAGACAACAGGACACTGCCTTCAAAAGCAGCCTGCTGCATCCCTGCCTGTGGAGAGGTGGCAGCGCCCGTCTCCCTTTGAGAACAGTTTTAACCCCAGAGCCTGCCCCGGATTTGAGAGGCTGTGAGCAAGGCTGCAGGGCCTGGGGTGAACTAGAAACCTCACTGGCCACACAAGTCCCCGTGCCAAGCTTGGGCTGGTGACTTCTGAGAGCAGCTGTGCCTGGGACCCTGTGTTAGTGTTCCTGAGTTTTCATTCCCCTCAGTTGTCCCCAGATAGCCACAGAGCCTGTGGAACACCGTTCCAGCTGTCGCCATGGGGCACTGAAAGGGTAATCTATGCTGTGGCTGCAAGGCACAGCCAGGCAGATGGCACAGAGAGGTCCAGTGGGCCAGGCAAAGGACGGCACAGGAGGCAGTGCTATGGCTGGGTCTGGGGTGTCTCCAAGGCCCAGGCATTAAAGGCTCATTACCCAGAGCTGGGCCCTTTGACGTGTGGCACCTGGAAGAGAAGGGCCATGTGGCAGGGGTCCCTGTGAGCCCAAACCAACCCTCCTCTCTAAGTTGATTAACTCAGGTATTTGTTAGAGTGGTGGGAAGTGACTAACATGGGACTTCAGCTGGGTCTCTCTCTCTCTCTCTCTCAAAGTCTCTCAAAGTAGCTGTGCAGGGCTTCACCAGCCCTGATCTTTAGTCAAATCAGATTTACCGTTCTGCTTTGTCCTCTCTTGTTCTAAGCACAGGCGCTATCCCCAACACAAACCTCACTAACTCGTGTACAAAACAATGACATAGCAGGGTGTGATCCCAGCATTCTAGGAGGCTGAGGCAGGAGGATTGCTGTGAGTTTGAGGCCAGCCTGGGCTACTTAGCAAGATCCTGTCTAAAAAAAAAAAAAAAAAAGGCTCCATTCACCATTTTAATATCCAGAAATGAGCACGGCATATTGAAACATTGAGACTGTGATGTCACTGGCCCTACAGGGAATCCCCAGGGCCCAGGAGCCTCTGTTCCCAGCAGACTATGTCCTTGGATGTCCTGTGTAGCTCACAGCTCAGCCCCTCCATGCTGAGGGTCAGGCTTGTGGCCAAAAGAAGCCACTTTCCCGGGCCACACCTGTGGGAAGGGTACAGCCTGCAAGCAATTCGCCATCTTCCCCAAGGCCAGGCAGAGCCCAGCGTGTCCCCACCTGCTATCGTGTGGTTGTCACGAGGAGAGAGGTTCTGGACTCTGCCACCTTGGGGGAATGGGACTGTGCTTCAGGAAAGGGACACCAGGACCTTCGAAGGACTCCAAACTAGGCTGCTTTTTCCTTTTTTTTTTTTTTTTTTTGTCTTTTTGAGACAGGGTCTCACTATGCAGTTCAGGCTGGTCTTGAGCTCACTTTGTAGCCCTGGCTGATCTCAAACTTGCAACGATCCTGCTGCCTCAGCCTCCCGAGTGCTGGGATTTACAGGTATGCACCACCACGCCTGACCTTCCTAACACTTCTGAAGCCCCAGGTTCCTATCTTTTTTCAAAGTTTCCCTCTTCACTTTCATGGACTTCTATCTCACTCATTCATTCATTCATTCATTTATTCATGTTTATTAAACATCTGCTCTGTGCCAGACAGCAGGACCGTGATGGTAACCATAACGTCCCTGAGGTTCCCGCATCAGAGAACTTGAAATCCAACACCAAGAACAAACCATGAGGGTGATGAGCCCCCCAGGTTGGACAGACAAGATATGTGGGGCCCCTCCAGGAATAGCATTTGAGCTGGGACCTAACGGATAAATAGGAGCTCGCCAAGCGGAGAGGTTGGGGAAAGGAGGGGGATGGCGAGCAGAAGGAACAACACGGTGAGGGGGACACAGAGGTGGAAAGGAACGGAGAGGCAGGAGAGACAGAGTCCTTTGCCAAAAGAGCAGAAGAAAATTAGTGAAGGGTCTGCAGCCCAGGAATGATGCAAGGCAGGACCCACAGGGCCTTTCAAGCCTAGTCAAGGACACAATGGTTAATGCCACCGGTAACTCTCAGCTCTTTGCCTTGGAGTCCCTGTGGGAAGGTCACACTGCCAGCGGGCCCCTTGGATGGGGAAAGTCACAGTCCATCTTGAGTCAAGGAGTCACAAGCAGAAGTGAGTCATGCGCGCGGCGGCCAGTGTGAGACCCTCCGGAGCTCTCTCCTCTCCTACCTCATCCGGGTGGCTCCACTGCCAGCATAACCCCATCCTCCTCCATGCTAGGATGTGTGGATGGGCTCCAGATGTACGGGAGCTTTAGGGGAGCATGGAGATTGGGGAGCTGGGCCCCAACACTGGGAGCCCTGGGGACACACAGGCAGTGGGGACCGTGGCCAGTTGCATTTGGAGGTCCCTCTGGGAAGCCCTAACAGACTCGGTGTCAGGTCCACGAGAGGCACCCTGGTGCCCACTGCTCCCCTCGCCCCACACTGAGCCGCGCTCCTTGGAGAAGGCCCCACCTTCTCATCCAGCTCGGCCAGCAGCGCCCGCATGGCCTTGATCAGTGCTTCATAGTCCTCCTTGGCCTGCAGCAGGAAGCAAAGCTCCATATAGCTTTTCTGATTCAGATCCAGGTTCTTGGGGGACTTCATAAGATGCAGAAGCAGGGTGATCTCTTCTTGCTCTGCTTTCAGAGTCTGGATTTCCTTGCTGTCAGGAAACCAGCCCAGAATTAGTCTTGCACCCCAAAATGATATGAAGAGAGACTGCACCAGCTAGTGAGACGGGTGGCCCGAGGTCCCAGATCCAGGGCTAGAACTCAGATGAGCCCCAGATTGCCCCAGTTTCCCCTGGTCTGTCTGCTCTGAGGGGTGTTTTCTTCCCGGGGATAATTTACAGCTGTGCCTGTCAAAACCCATTAGCTGGAAAGGGCAAGTTCCCTATCACAGCAGCTCACTGGCATCCTCTGGAGTCTGCTGACCATCTTCCCCAACTTCACAGCCAATTATCTCTGGTAACAAGGGAAAACGATCAGGAAAGATTTTTCAAATTTGCATCAACACAGAGATGGGAGATGCAAGACAACCTTGAACCCTGCCAGCTTCTGTGCTGGAAGGAGCGGGAAGGATATCGAGGGATTCAATTAGCCCCCGTGAGTCTCCTCCTCTGCCTCTCTTTCTACTCTAGAGAAGAGCTGGGGAGGGCTGAGTGGGGCTGGGGCTCTGTGAAGAGCAAAGGATCCTTAGGAGACTGTCCGGCATTCACACCCAAATGGCGGGAAGCAGCATAGTGGCTGCAACCCTGGCAGAGCCTGGGTATCGATACCAGCTGCTGGAGTGGTTTGCAGACCAACTGCCTTGGTGTCCCTTTGAGAGCTTGGAAAATGCAGAGCCTCAGGCCCCGGCCCCAGACCAAGTAGGGCAGAATCTGCTTCGTAACAAGATCCTCAAGTGCTCTGTATGCACACTATAGAGTGGGAAGCACGGCTCTAGAATGTTCTAGGGCAGAGATTGGCAAAGCTATCTCTATAAAAGGCCAAAGTGTAGATGTTTGAGGCTTTGTAAGCCACACAGTCCCTGCTGCAATCCCTTACCTCTCCCTGCGGAGTGAAAGTAACCATAGGCAATGCAAGGGTGAGCAGGCATAGCTGTGTGCCAGTAAAACTTTATTTACAAAAGCCAGCAGCCAGCCAGAGCCGGCTCTTGGGCTGCCAGCTGTCCTGCAGCAATGCTGTCCCGTAGCACGTTCTGCAAGGAGAGGACTGTCCTCCCTCTGCCCCGCCTAGGAGTATCCACTGACATGCTCATGTTCAGTACAGGTTTGAAATACAGTGTGCTGAGAGATAGGCTTGCTAGCGGCGGAGACGCCCGGCAATCCCACGTTTCGCGCGAGTCGGGCGGGCCGCGCGGAGGGCCCCAAGCGCCGGGAGCGGAGAGAAAGATTTACTGGGTCCTGACGCCCTGAGAGCACGGACGGCTCGATCCCTCCCACCTCCCGAGCCGGCGCAGCCCCCCGGCGACTCCCGACAGAGATCGGCTTGTTAGCGGCGGAGACGCCCGGCAATCCCACGTTTCGCGCGTCTCGGGCGGGCCGCGCGGAGGGCCCCAAACGCCGGAAGCGGAGAGACAGATTTGCTGGGTCCTGGCGCCCCGAGAATACAGACGGCTCGATCCTTCCCGCCTCCCGAGCCGGCGCAGCTCTCCGGCGACTCCCGACAGAGATCGGCTCTCTGGCGGCGGCAACGCCCAGCGGTCTCACGGTTCGTGCGCGTCGGGCGGGCAGCGCAGAAAGCCCCAAAGGATAGACTGGCACCTTGGAACCTTCATGCCTGCAGGGACTCCAATAACTGGTGAGATATCGGCGCTCGCGACCAGATCACCGAGTGGGGGAGGAGATCCATCCCTATACCTGCAGGGAACTCTGGGAGGGTGGGGGAGCAGTCTTACACACCTCACCCAGGTCACTAGGTAGGGAGTATCT
>PVLD010029686.1:0-17738 GCA_004027595.1 Dinomys branickii
AAAAATCTAATCAGAGGCCATCAGGACTCAGGTGAACATTTTGACAATATTATGTCAAGTTGGGATGATTCTTGTCTTTCAGTTAGAAAGTGGCAATCTCGTCCAGGCCCCTTAAATCATGGGGTTATTGTAATGTTCCCCAGTAAGTAAGCTGCAGTGCTCTGTTCCTCCAGGCCACTGGGGAGTCGCTGTTCATGCAGGGTCCTTTCACGGCATCTGGGCTTCTCTTTCCTCACTTCTAAATATATTTTTCTGCTACTGCAGTGGATTGAATGCTTCATCTCTCCAAAATTCATATGTTGAGGTCCACCACCAAGGTGATAGTAATAAGAGGTAGGGGATTGGGGAGGTAAGTAGACAGGAAGACGCTCCGTAAACGGGACTAGGGACTTTGTTAAAGAAACCTGAGGGAGTTTGTTTGCCTCTTCTACTATGTGGGGACACAGTGAAAAGGTGGCTTCTATGACAGTTACGCCCTCACCTGCCACCAAATCTGAAAGCAACTTGGTCGTCTATTATACAACCTTCAGAACCGCGAGCGGTTTGAGTCTAATTTAGATACAAGTACCTAATGAGATTAACTATTCTGGGCACAGGCATTCCACTCATGGTGCAATCAGTGCTATCAGGTTCAAAAAATAGTCCAGTGATGCTTTGATTAGCAGGATCCTGCAGACATAATCATTTTCCTTAGAAGAGGACAGTGAGAATGGTGGACCCGCTGCAAAGAATAAAGAACTAAATGCAAAATCATGAAATTTTCTCATCTGAAACAAATCTCTCCCATATTCACATGAGTCAGGATGAGTTGGTACTTCTGATGTCATTCCACAACATTTTTGAAGTTTATTGAGCTTCTGCTTATGTACAGTTTTATACACATATTTACATGGCTAAAGTTGATTTTTAATGCATGAACACACCCATGAAATCACTAGTATAACCAAGATATGAACATTTACACCAACTTTAAAAGTTTTCTATGTTATTATTTAGAGGGTTTGATAACAAATAAACTGCCCTCAAAAAGATTTATGTTTAATGAAAGATATACCCAAAACACATTGTAGATGAGCAAGAAGAAATGACATAAGGACTTGGTATTTTACTGAACATGGTACACCAGGCCTTTCTGCTGCAGATTTGAAATTCAAGAAAGAACTAGTCTTGCTGTCCTGTTTTGGGTCCCAGGCCCATGTCCGCCCCTGGATCAACAAACAGAGCCAAAAGACCAGGGTTACAAGATATAAGCATGGCAACTGGTAGCCCCTGAACCTGAGCATGTTGAGACATTATTAGATGAAGGAAAATTGTAGGCTGGGTTGCTACTCCAAGAAGTGATTTCTATAAGAAAATATAGGTTAAGAGAGTTATGCAGCACAAAATACGAACTTTTTTTTCTTTTTACTTTACCCCATTTGCTTTACATTTTAGAACTTCCGTTAGGTAGAAATGCTAAGTGTTAGTAATTAACCTTTTCCTAGGAACTTACAAACTGGATATTTTATCATCAAATCAACATCTGTAAATTATCTGACTTTAATTTCTTATTAATCTTTTTAATATTGTCTACTTCAGAGTTAATGCCACCAAATTTGCCTGTCTACTCAATTCTAAACCTTAGTGAAGTATGAACATATACAAAAGAACCTCTGCATGTCCAATTTTGGGTGTGTGCATTTTTTAAAAAAATTACCTGTGGGTAATTGTGGATGTCACATAATGATTCTGTGGGTGGAAGATTCAATTTATATCAGTCTGTAGTAGATCTCAGGACCAGGAAGAGAGAAAACACATTCTGGGTTTCTTGCCACTTTTGTCCTTAAACTAGATTAGAGAGGCTAAACGTGAGATGAATTAGATATTCTTTTAGTCTGGAAATTATGTCAGTTGGTACCACTTTATTTATGGTTTCTAAGGGCATGAAGAGTTTCTAAAAAGAGAGGAGAGATGACATTTTTCCTTTGCAGTAAAATATCAGAACACAATGAATTATACTTACATCAAGCAGGAAAGGTGTTGTTTAGTCATAGGAAGGATTTTTTGTTTGTTGTGATAAATTGCCAGAGTGGGTAATTGAGGGCTTGTATGTGGGATATCTGTTTCCTACAGAGCTCTAGAAAAAAGGCAAATAACCACTAATCTGTGATAGCTCATACATTGTACCAAAGCTTAGCAAATCAGGTAATCTCTCAAACTTGGTACAACTCTTCAAATCCAGCATTCTTCTGCTGGCCTCTAAATGCTCCTCTATTAGTAGTGAGGACCATATAAAACCTCTGGAAAGTGAAACATTGTAGGCTATTTTTCCAGATCTTTTGTAGCTTAGTTGTTTCTCAAATCAACTAAATATAGACTTAATGATTATTATTTATCAGCACTGTATATGCATAGTACATAATATTAGAGATGTTTTCTAATCTATTTTGTGTCATTTATTAGGCTTAATTAATTTTGAATTTGAAGTAATAATAGCAGTTTTTTTACAGTTCTCTACCCTAGTGACTGCAATAATTATTAATAGCAAGAAGAGATTACAACAGTAGAGATATTGGTTTAATAATAACTTGTAGTTCTTTGCAGAAATGGTCCATAGAGTCTCTCCTGCTGCCTCCCCAAGAAGTCATAAAAAGACACAAGGAAAACAATTGGAATGTAAAGAAATTTGAATTGTGCCCTGTGTTCTCATCAATAGCAGAAAAGATAATTACAGGTAGACCTTGGGCTAGGGTGTTTATAGTAATTCCCTCCCCCCCAAAAAAGATAGAGTGAAATCAAGATGTTTGGTGAAGAAGAGGTGACAAGGTTTCTTTTCCTGCATGTTCATATGCCTTTCAAAACCTTACTGACCTGCAAGAATAAAGAACTTAGCCTCTGAAACACCATGCTCCGAGTTTTTGAAGGGCTTGATGGGGCTTACACATCTTAAAGACCGTGCCCCACATCGAAGAAAAAGGGAAATGGCAATCCCTGGAAAAGTACTCTGAAAGGAAGCTACCATAAAACCTTCGTGGAAATAGCACTTGGCAGAGTTTGGTTAGACTGTAGTATACTGAAGGGCAGAGAAATTTTTCAGCTTCCCCACCCAGAGGATTATGGGAAAGCAACATCACACTTACATTCTAGTCTAAGTAATACCTAACTCATGGGATACGGTTCTAGGTAACAGTGATGCAGTAATGCTTTCCAGAGGAAGATAGTGTCACACATCCCCAAGTTCCTGCCTCTGTGCAATGCAGTGTAAGAGGTACAATCCTGGTCTTGATGAAGACAATGTTCTTGTCCTAGAAGTCCTCACAGACTAGGAGAGGGGGTCAGCTACTGGCTAGGTAGTGAGCTACTAAAATGTAGCTGATTATGTTCTATGGGATGAGATAATGAAGGGTGGAGTGCGGAGAAGGAGAAGACACTTTACTAGGGCTAGGCAAGGTGAATCAGGTGGGATGGATTGGGAAATATTTGCTCCTCTGTATGATCCATGCCAGAAGCCCTCTGTGATACAATGACTAAGAAGTATTGCATGAACTTTAGTTTTCCTTAATATTGAATTCTTTTTAGATTTAAGTTAAATTATCTCTTGCAATGACAAAAAGGGGGAAAAAAGGTAAATTCCTCAGACTCCTTATTCAGTAGGTAATTTCCTACATCAATGAGATAGTGTCAAATGGAACACAATAGTTCATTCACAAAATTTCATGTTAATACCTCTAGGAGAGCTCAAGAAAGAATTCACCAGAAAGAACTTAGGAAATATTCCACTGAGGCCCAATGAGTTGCCCTTGCCAAGGCAGAGGACAGGTAATTTGCTGTGACTAATTGAAAAACATAGAGAACATTAATATGAAAGATGAAAGCATAATCCATGATATAGCAGGCAGTGAAACCATTCACATAATTGATTACTCTTCAAGGTAACATGTTCTTTTCTGCATTTCAGGAATCTTTTTCCTTTGGTCAAGTCTGTTTTAAAGGCTTACTAAAGTCACATCACTTGGAAGGTCATGAGTCCAACTGTCTTCATCGTGGAGTTTCAGAGAGAGCTGCTAGCATTCTCACAATTTGGAAAAAGAATTAGAAAGGAACACCACCAAAGACATTCATGTTGCCTTAGTTTCCATGTGAATATCTTGAGACACATGTTAAAAAGTTATTGCAATGTTAGTGGCACTTGATTTGAAAATTAGTAGCAAGCCATCAATGGAAGTGAGGTTTGGTTCTATCTCCAGTGAATACTACCTGTGTGAACATGGACAAACCATTCCACTCCATATGAATTTCATTTTCTTCATCAGTAAAATGTGAATAATAAGGTTGTTTCTTCTTGTAAGATTTTAAAAGCCAAATGAAAGCTCTAGGGAAAGCGTATTGAAATAAAGAAAAAAGTTATTATCAGGATAAACCTAAATAAATTCTCTGTTGTTACATTAGGTTGTATTAGTTTATCGAAAGGAATCACTTTGTAGACATTCTTCTTGTAGTTCAAAGCAGAATATAGCCAATAGTATCACTTTACTGTATGGAAGTCTTTGATCTCCAGAAGACAGGCAGTTTCAAAGAAATGCTGTCTGCTATGGAAGCATCTGAAATGTTCATTTCCACCTCCCACCCATGGATTTGAGTAGAAGAACAGAAATGGACACATGGAAAAACTAGAAAACATAGGAGTCATTGTGTCATGACGAGGCAAGGCTACCTTTCATTTTCCAACATATTTTGGAGGATGACAGCACCTTAGGACCAGTGTCCTTGCCTCACTCTGCACAACTCTGCTTGGAAAACCCACTTGAAAGTCTAAAAGGTAGTGTCTGTAGCATGTTACAGGTAGAGAACTGCAGTCAGGAAAACCTGGCTTTAGATGCTGGCTTTGCCATCCAATAGCTGTGGATTCTAGAACAAGTTACTAAAACTGTCTGGGCCTGAGTTTCCACATCAGTTAAACAGATGATGGTAGTACCTAGCTCATTTAGGGCTGTTAGGGTTGGAAAAAATTTTTTATATATATGAGAGGGAGGGAGGGAGAGGGAGAGGGACAGGCACAGGGAGAGAGGGAGAGGGCCAGGGAGAGGGAGGGAGGGTGGGGGAGCGGGAGGGAGAGCGAGAGAGCACCTGAGCCCTTTGGTGTCAACAAACATAACTATTTTTGGTAGTTATCCCTTTTTTTTTTTTGGCGGTACTGGGGATCGAACTCAGGACCCTGCGCTTACTGGGCAGGCGGGTAGTTATCCCTTAATAACTTGGAAGCAAAGGCCAGTATGAAGTTTCTTTAGGTGAGCACCATCATACAATACTGTAGAATTAATGTAATGGGGCTTCAAGGAGCAATAGAAACTGATTCAAAGCTCGGGTCTTGCACTATAGACTCCTCTCAAAATCACAGCTCCTCTAGCCCAGTGTGACCTGATATAAGTCAGTTATGCTTCACTTTGAACCCTGGAGATCAAATTAATTGCTATTTCACGGGGTTATTTTGAAGGATCAGTGATGTGATGCATGTGAAATGGAGAGGAGGATTGTCCCGGTCAAATGTGTATAATTACTGTCCTGGGTACCTTACTGTCCTTTCACCCTCCTTCACCCTGAGAAGAACTGTGAAGTCCTAGATAGCAGCCAAACCTCATGATTTGAGCCCCAGTGAGCTTTAGTTAGTGCAAATGTGCAGAGAGACTTGTGTCTTTTGTACTGTCTTTAAATATTAGATCTGCTCACAAGCCAAAGGTGTCACACATACATGATGAATTCATTAAAGGTGTCAAAGCAATTTAGTGGTGGAAAAGATCATCTTTTCGACAAGTGGTGCTGGATTAGTTGATAGCACTACAGGAGAAAAGTGACTATCAGCCTTTTGCTTGTGCCGTACCCAAAAATCAGCTGCAAATGTTCATGAAAATGGATTCTAGGTTGGTCTAAATGAAAAAAATCAGAATCTGCAATACCTAGAAGAAAGCACAGGGAAAAATATTTGTGACTTTGTGCTGTACAACTTTTGCAGATATAACGCAGTAAAAATGAGTTTTATAAATGACAAATTTGATGTTTTCAGTGTTACAAACCTTTCTTTTGTGAACGCTAGTGTGAATGCAAGGGAAGGCGTGGACTGGGAGGAAATACAGCATCCATAACACTTACATCGGAGTACTCCCATCCCAAATATATAAGTGATTCTTACAATCCCTTAGTGCAGAGCAAGAAACTCACAAAACTGGACAAAAGGTTTCAACCATGATTTCACAAAATCAGAAATGAACAGTGTACTCTGTGGGATGAACCCAAGAGGGGCATGTCTAGGCTTCGTAAGAAGCTGCCAGTGAGGCCCGTGATTGAGGACATCGCGCGAGAGGGTGCTGTCTTCTCACTGTCATTTCCTTGCCATGTTTCAATTTTCTCTTTCCTCATCCCTTGGTCTTATGGTGAAAAGGCTATGAAGGATTCAAACCCAGTGCCTTTCCTTTGTCCTGGGGTCACACAGCTGGTCCTAGGCAGAGCTAGAAGCCAATATAAAGCGACCCAGGAGGAAATCTGGATGGGGTGGCTTAGCCTGAATAGTGTCCTTTACTTCCCATAATTAGATCATGTGGTGCTTGAAAACTTTAAGCCACATAGAAGTAGAGCTGCCTTTATATTTGAGACTTGTCTTCAGAGTAAATGTGCAGCACCATTTTTTGGAAATAGTGGGTGTTTCTAGCCTTCCCTAAGTGCTCAAATTATACCACGGCCTATTTGGCAAAAAAAGGTAATCAACATTGGCATTGGCTCCAAGAATCAAGGCATACATTGATATCACTGACAGTTATACTTTCAAGCTAATGTGTACAGGTATTTGAAAAGTTTTGTGAAAGTTCCTTCTCTTGTGAGTCTAAAAAAATACATCTCCCAGGAACTGGCTAGAATCATCTGCCACTAACTAGTTTAGGGAACTCAGGCAGTGACATCCCTCTCTGGAACTTGGTTTCCACATGAGCGAAACTCAAGATTGAACTAGTTGATCTCTGAGGGCCCTTCAGCTTTGGCATTTTCTACATGCCCTGGTTCCGTGGTTCTAAGTCTGCCTTAACAATGAAGTGCTGCCAACATAGATTTAAATATATATTTTTGCTGTCGATTTGCAGTCTCTGGGATTCCCATGCCTTGTTTATTGCTTCCCCATGCTTCCTTGTTGGTTTGAGCTTAGGTGTTACACCTTGTGCATAATTTGCCTGCCAATGACCTTCCTGTTCCCTCCAGATGGTGTCATGTTTGAAAGGTGGGGGCAAAAATATTCAGTGCAGGAGCTGAGCCACCGATCCACCCCTTCCTGTCACTGAAGCTATGCGTTTCTCATCCTCTGCCCTTCTTCCAGTTATTTTCATTTCTGCATTTGGGCTTTATGATTACATCTGCAATAGCAGGCACAGATGTTTTTCTCACGCAATTGTATGGTTAATGGTGAAATGGATTTTTTGAGCAGATGCTCGCATGTGGGTGCTATCCTTTTCTCTCCTGACACATTTTCTACACGAACAGCAGATTGTGTGTCTGGTGTGCTTTGAGCCTAGCAAGAGAAGAATTCAAGCTGAATAATGTTGGGCTGATTTTCAAGCTTCTAAAAAAATAATGCAGGCACTAAACTTGACAAAATCCTCACAGCACCCCTGCAGCCCCAATCCAGCCCTGCATCTCCAGCCTTTGCCAGCTTTACTTTAGCAGGCTGAGGGGAAACATTCTTTGAAAGCTTGCTGTGGAAGCAAGGAAATGATAACATCAGATTCAATTTTTAAAAAGCTGGACCCAAAGGTTAAGTCACTCTGGGTTCTGAGACCTGACACCTCTGTTTCTGTGTCTGTGAAATGCAGTGATAATACAAAGCTGGTGAAGGTCACTGAGATGATTGTCAAATAGCAGAAGTCCATGGGTTAAATTTAACCTATGTCCACTACTGGTCATATATGGCGAATTAAACCTGACTGTCAAGAAGTCGATTTGCATGAGGAATGAAAAGCCTCCAGGAAGGGAGGTAGAACCATGCAAGGGTTAGAAGTGTGGGCTGTAGTTTAGGATGTCTTCATCTTGGAACCACTGGAATGTTTTGGCTACATAATTGTTTATTCTGAATGCCTGCTCTGTGGGGCACAGGAAGTTTAGCAGCATCCCTGGCCTCAGTCCACTAGATGTCAGTAGCGCACCCCTCTAGTTCTGATAATGACAAAGCCTCTAGGTATTCTCAAAAGAGCTTATAGGGAAGAGTGCTCAGAAATAACATACGTTAGGATACTGCTACCATAGAGGCACTAAACCTTTAAATTCTATCTTTAAATTCTATCTCTCCTACCTACACAAAGTCGTGCAGTTAGTAAATGTTCTTCAGTGCACTTATCCATAAAATGGAAGTCCATAACTACTTTGCAAAATTTGAAGAAGACTAAAATGAGAGGTGGGTATGAGCGTTAGTGCACAGTAACGTGGTAACTCTCTATCAAAATATGGATTTGCTTATTCCTTTACCCTTATCCAAGATACGCTCTCCCACTCCACCCTTTGGTCTGACTAACTCTAACTTAGTCTTCTGATCTCAGCTCATGTGCCATCTTTGCAAGGAACTCTGTGTTGATACCACAGACTGTAATCATAATCTAAGAAACTCATAGCATACATGTTGTGTATATATTCCAGTGTACATCATACACTAAAGCGCTTCTGTGATCATCTCACTGATGTCTGCTGGCCGACTTGCATGTAAACTTGCAGAAGAGTTTTGTGACATATTTTCCTTAAAACCACTTCTTTACAGTTGTCATTGCATTTTTTTTCAGTGCGATAAGGTTAGCAGTCTAAATTTCTTCTTTCACAATTGCGTTGTCAAAACAGTACAGCGCCTGGAACAAAACCTTCATCCAGCAATCTCTTACTGAAGGAAAAGAAGAGGGAAGAGATGAACAGCTCAGCACAAAGTTACAAACATCAGTATAATTTAATTCCCTTAAAGAAGAAATTGAGACTGCTAACCTTAGCCCACCGAAAAAAATGCAATGGCAACTGTAAAGAAGTGTTTAAGGAAAATATGTCACAAAAGTCTTCTTCCCAGTCCCTATAGTCAGTCTTTTGGGGTTTAATAAACCACTAAATGGCTCCCTTCTTTGGTGCCTGAGTTTGGAATTAGAAGAATGATACAGATAGAGGTAAAAAAAAATTAATATCTTTGTTACTGAATATTGCTGGATAATGTTTTCAGTGCACAGCCAAAATGAATTGGACAGATTTACCTAGGAATATGCAGCACTGAACACAGGCAGCACCTGTACATGCTCATGGTTTGTAGAACTAAGACTACGTGCTTGCTCACTATAGGCTTGTACCAAAGAGAGATGGAATAATTATCGAACTCAGGGAAGACTTACCTCCTCCTACGGAGAAAGGCCAGGAGTGTTAGTCCAGTGTGAAATCCTCAGTTAGGAACATGATATCAAAGGAAAAGACCTTTTCTGCCAAAAAATGAAAGTCTGGATCCAAAGTAAATGGATACCTGGGAGTAAATTCCATTTAGTTACTGTGTATCTCACTAAGGAGCCTGTAATACATACTACACCAAGTTTGTAGCTCTGGAAATTTGCTCATGGAATCAAAAAGTAGAGAAATGATCTCTCAAATTTTGCCAAAGAACACTGCAAACTTAGCCTCTTGAGGGATTCATGGCTTAAACTCAGTAGGAGTTTCTGGAGAAGATGGTAGCTCCCACAGAAATGGCAGGTGCACCTACCAGAAGTGGACCTGCTAAGGAGAGGAAGCATTTCTCTTCAAGGCCTGAGCTCAGGAGAAGAGGGCATGCTTAGATGTCCATTTGAACAGCTTGATAGGAGGGGGCAAATGAAATAACAAATGCATTTGAAGTTTAAACCAGGATCTATGTAACTCAGGGAAATTTGCATTCAAGTGCAAAAGCCTTGTAAACTTTAACTTTACTCAAATTTAAAAAAGATACTAAATTTTTCCCTTCCATGGTTTCTTTTGCTGCATTTTTTACCAACTTTCTTTTCAGGACCCTAAGTTTTCCTGTTATTTTGGAGCCTATTTTCAATGTAGTGGGTGCTTTTGAAGATCACAACTGTTTGGTAACGTGGCATGGGGTCAAAATAGAATGGTTCATTCCAGTATCTCTGCGATGAAGTCTTACTATTTCTGTACATTTGGATTCATTAGAATGTTCATTAATTTATTATTCCCTAAACCCTGCCTTACTATTGAGTATGTAGAAGTATGGCTTTCCTCAAATACATATTAGAAATAATAGCAATATTCCCTTCTATTCATTACTTCATGGAAATATTCATTACAGTGTTAAGAATACTACAATTTTGGTTTTACTTCATCAAATTTTCACTACATTTATAATAAATATTTCATTGTATATCTCCAGTCTTTGGCTAGAAGGTAAACTGTTTGAGGAGAAACACTTGGTCTTGTAAATTTCTGCATCTCCAGAGCCTCTCTGAGTGAGGTGTCCAGTAATTATTGCTTGAATCGTTTGTGCAGACTCAGTAAGTACAATTTGCCATAAATTCCAGACACATGTTTATTATTTCCAAATATTTTGTTTTACTTGGATGCACAATAGAAGCTTATATTTACATCCAAGCCTGAACCCTTGATCCCACCACTACATCCTGATAAATGAGATCTGCTCTGTATTCTTGTATCTAATAAATGGCACCTCCATTGTTCAAGTTGCTCTGATAACAGATTCAAAATCTTCCTTAAGCCCTCCATTTCTCTCATGTCCCATTTCCTATATTTCACTGTTTTATTCCTTCTATATTCAAAATGTATTTAGAATATAACCATATTTTAGCAAGTCCACTGCCACACACTTAGCCCAAGTCACTATCATGTTGACCACTATCATTTTGCCTAGAAAATTACTTTCATAATTATCAGATAATTCTGTTTTCCATACTGTTTCCTCCCCCAAACCTAAATACAGATATATGAGTGAATGGGAGATTTCAGGTGCCTGAAGTCATGTTTGTCAGTGCATACAAGAAAGTGGGAATGACATGCTTTGTGTATATTAGTATATGGGGCCACTTATACATATGTTTCAGTGTCTACAAGTGTGTGATTGTGTATTCATGTGTGTATACCTCCATCTCTGAATTCCACCTCAGAAAGTCATGTGATCATCTAACATCTCAAACTCATCAGAGCAAAAATTTTTTCTAGTGTCCTAATATATGCTCCTTGTTCTTTATGCTCCATCTGAGGAAGAAAATCATCATCCTTCTCACCAGCCAATCTCAACATGGGAATGACCCTCATATCATTCCCCTTCCTTAAAGTTCTGAGATGAGGCCCTCATTTTCTATCTTGCACAGTAGCCTTCTGCCTAGACTTCCTGTATATTGTCTTACTACACTATTTAGATCATTTGAAAACAACTTAGGAAAGTATCCAAATTTAAGTTAAGTGCTTGATAAATCCCTCTCAGTGATACTGCGGGGGTGATTCTTGCCTTGGTTGAAAGACTAGATGAAGTACTCTCTGAGACTCTTTTGGTACTTGAAAATCTATGATTCTTTGCACCAATCCTAACAGATACCATCAGTTAAAAGGTTCTATCATTAATATATGATTTGATAATAGTTTTATCCACTAAATTCATTAGAATTGATCAGATGAGTAAGTGTGACTGTTTGGTGGGTATCAGGAACCTCAATCAAATCCCTATCAGGAGGGACAAAGTACAGCAAGCAAGAAACATTGGAGACCTTTATTAGCTTCAGTTTCTCTCCCATATCTATTATGCTTTAGGGTAGTATGACATCTCACATTGTGCTTACTTCTTAGCAATTTTTGCTTTTTAACCAGAAGTTCTTATTACCTGACACCCCCACCTTAATAGAGGAGAGGTATTTTGGATCACTGTTTCAGTCCTTGGTTGGTTGGCTTGAAGGCAGAAATTGAATAGGAGAGGGACATGGTAGAGAAAGAAGTTTTCAACTTGCAGCAACTAGGAAGCAGAAAGGAAAGCAAGGAGTAGGGAACTAGAATACAACTTTCCAAGACATACCTTAGTCAACTACCCCTTCTGACTAGGCCCCGTCTCCATAATGAGACTTCTGGGAGATATTTTAGACCTAAATCATAAAATTCTGTCCCTAGGCTCTAAAGGGCTTATATACATCTCATTATGCATACAGCATTTAGTTCATCTCTAAGAATTACCAAAGTTTTAACAGTTCTGGCAGTACTGAAAATGCTATGTCCAAAGTCTCTAAAACATAAAACAAGCTGTACAAATAAAAATAAAGTCTGACAATTCCATTATACAATGGCACAGACTGAACATTCCTATTCTAAAATGGAGGAACAGGAGGATAGACAGGAACGGGACTTAAGCAAGACTGAAACCCAACAGGGAAAATATTAAATACTGTAGCTCCTTATGATGTAGCTGCACAGAATTTTTGTGGAGATGTGAGCATCAAAGGGCTTGTGTGGCCCTGTATGTCCCTATTGTGTTTCTGGTTGTAATCTACAGGGCCTGTCCTTTTGGGTAGCTCCATTCTCTACCTATAATTTTTCTCAGTAGATAACCCACTCTTCTGGGATTTTCACCTCCCTGGGGTCTCCAAATGCACCTGTGGCTTCACTCTGACAGATTCATGGATCCTCCTATTAGGGAATTGTGATGGAAACTGAAACACTGTAACACATTTTTGTCTGGTCACTCAAATGGTCCTCTGAAATCTGGGTGGAAATCTCTGTGACCCCATAACTCTTGCACTTTATATGCCTGAATACCCAGACCACATGGGTGAAACCATGATCGGCCACCAGTTTGAGCAATAGCTGGGTCCTTTTACACCATGGCTATAGTGCTCCTTGAGTACCTGGGTGGCTGAACTCAGAGATACAATTTTCTAAGTGGTCCTGTTTGAACAGGAGACCCAAGGGCTCTCTTTTCAAAAGAAAAATCCACAATTCGGCACCATTAAGCCTAAAAGCTTTGGGTCTTTCTTATTGCTGAGATGCCCTCAAGGAATTTTTCTTGTTGTGCCTGGGCAAAAAACTTCCCATCTCTTTAGTGCTGATCTTTTCAGCAACCATGCTCTCCTTTGTCCAAACTTTGTAAGCATTTTCTTTCTGACAAAACTCCAAACTTTTCAAGTCATTCAGCCATTTCTTTTGATCCTGATTCTCACTTTAGATCTGGCTAAAATCAGCCAGACGTATTAATGCCACAGCCTGAGTATGGAGCTTCCTTGAAATTTGCTCTGCTAGATCAGTTAGTCCACCAACTTTAATCTCAGTCTCCCATAGATTCTCAGGAGATGAGCAAATTGTACACAAATTGTCTAGTAGAATATAACATCCATAGCCTCTTGTCACATACCACTGAAGTCATTTTCTCCCAACAGACACTTCCTGAGACTGGTTTTACTATCTCCATTCCTATTAACATTCTTGTCCTATGAGTTCAGTCAAGAATCACCCATTAGCTTCTGCTTACTGCATTCTAAGACCTTCCTAATTTGTTTTTCCAAACTTTTCAAAACTGTTCTGGCAAACAATTTTGAAAGGCTTCTAAATCACATGGCCAGCTATAGTAAGAGCAATAACCTTACTCTTGGTACCAAAATCTGTCACAGGCATTTTCCCATTTGTGGCAAAAAAAATCCAACACACATAGATTTAAAAGGCAAGAAGTTTATTTTGGTTTATGGTTTCAGTCTGCGGTCTGCTGGGTGTAAGAGAGAAACAGAATGGCAGAGGGACATGACAAAAGAAAAAGAGCTCATGATAGCCAGGAAGGGGAGAGAAAATAAAGGAAGCAGGGATAAGAATGCATCCTTCCAACTTGTGTCCCCAGTGACCTGGCCTTTCTGACCAGGCCCCATCTCTGAACATGTGACTTTTAGGAGGTATTTTATAAGTAAACTATCCCACCATTTATCTAGTAAACATTTATTAAATAATAAATGCCCCTTTATTTCTAGCAACGTGTTAGGCACTTCAGAAAAATACTTTGCATTAATATCATTTATTCTTAAAAATAGTCGTGTTGCTGCAGATGAGAATGATAAGTCCTAGGTATATTAACAATGAGTCCAGATTCAGATAATAGCCAGTGGCTTTAAATTTTGACCCTTAGACTAACTGGTTCCAAAACACATGATTTAACAATCATTTTCATGTCTTCCTTTGGTATTACCTACAATATATTTTAAGCAATCAGATAGGAGTTTCCTTGCCTTTCCATATTGTCATGTAATATGCTAACTTTCCATAATTTTATATTTCTATTTTCCTACAAAATCATCATGTGTCACCTACTACTGCTCTCAAATGACAATATTGTCTCACATTTCAGTGAGAAAATAGGGGCAAAGAGGTGAGAATTTATGTTACTATTCACTAGCAAATATATGAGCCCACCTGTACTGCAGTCCATAATCTCTTATTGGAAATGCTCTTATTTCAGACTCACGTGCCACTTGAGTTCTGTACTCATTACTTCTACTCTTCTCAATGGTCTACATGTATTTATATTTGTGTTTGGCTTGATTTTTCATCATTGTATAATTCTCAATGTGTACTTTGTTTATTTCCTTTGCTGAATTTATTCATGAGCGTTTTTGGATGTTATTGTGAATGGCACTTTTAAATAATTTTTTCAGATGTGTATGGAAACACAACTGAATTTTGTATGTTGATTTGATATCCTGCAACATTTTGAATTTGTTTGTTAGTTCTAGCAGATTTGCTTGTGAAATATTTTGGGTTTTCTATATAGAAGACCATGTCATTTGTCAATAGAGAAAAAAAGAGAATGGCTTCTATCAAAAAGACAAAAGGTAATTGTTAGTGAGCATGCTGGTAAAGAGAGAATCAGATCCTTGTATTTCTGGTTTGGACTTTAGTCTATACCTTATAGAAAATGCTATGGAACTATCTCAAAAAATTAAAAATGGAATTACCATGTCATTCTGCATTCCTGTTTCTGCATATATATCCAAAAAGAATAAAGTAAGTTTCTAAAAGTGATACCTGCATTCACATCTTCATTTCAGAATTATTCATAATATCTAAAGTATAGAATCAATTAAAAATCTATTTTTGGTTGAATGGATAAAGCAAACGTAGTACATATGTGCAATGAAATATTATTAATTTTAAAAATTAAGAAAATATTGTCATATGTGACACCATGGATAGACTTGGTGGGCATTTTCCAATGTGAAAGAAGCCAGACAGAAAATACTTGAGTTTCTAAAACAATGTAAATATTTTCCATCACTTTCCTATTCAACAGTACTCCAATGGCTTCCCATCAGGTATACAATGAAAGTCATATTCTGTCATCAAAGATCCAACATTACCTGGGCTCCTGCCACTTCTCTGCATTTGTCTCTTCTCACTCCCTCGCTTTTGATGAATTTGGTCTCTGTTCCTAGAATACTGCATGTTCATTCATTCCGGCAGAAGCTCTTCCCTCTTTCTGGAAAGCAATTTATATAGATCTTTCCATAGCTGATTCCTTTTGGTCATTCAGGCCATGCCTTTTTGTCACCTCTACAAAGTGGCCTTCCCAAATCACCCCAGTTTTTAGTCCTCCCAAATTGCTTTGATTGCACACTAGTCATTCTTTATATTGTCAGCGTTTGAGTTGGTCCTGCTTAATTGTTTCTATAGCACAATCCACAGGAAGGGAAAGACTGTCTTTCTTATTCATTCGTGTAGCTATAGTGCCTACAACAGTTTCTGTTTCTTAGAAGTGATGGAAATCGAATGAATGAAAAGTAAAACAACCTGCAACTTGAGGAAGCATATTGGAAACATCTTTAGGTCCTGTGTACACAAAAGCCCTGCTAAGGGATTTCTAATACAGTAAAAGCTCCACCACCTGTATTATTTATTTACTACTGTGTGTCCATGCACATAGCAACTTCTCAGTAAAAACTTGGGGAGTAAATGAACAGTGTCTGATGCATGGTTTGAAGTAAAACTATTCGTAGAAAAATTAATAATGCAAAGTATATTAGAGAAACCTGGATGAATGATTTCTTTCCCCGGTCCACGATCCAAGTTTTCCTTTCGTTATAAAGAATATTGCTCACTCACTATCTTTGTTACTTTTCTCTAGTTGCTGACACAAAATAACCAAAGCCCAAAATTAAGGAAGTTTATTTAGCTTACAGTTTGTGGAGGTTTCTGTCTATAATCAGCCACCTGCAAGACAGAGTGGCATGGCACAGGGGCAACACTTCAAGCAGCAGAACACAGCCAAAGCAGCAACAGCACAAGGAGGGGAGAAGAAGCCTCTTTTCCTCCCTTATATTGTAAGTAGGCAACTCCCCCCCCCCGTGGGGCATGTAGCACTCACATAATGCCCTCCTCCTGCACTGGCACAGGATGAATACAAAGTACGGACCAGCCTCCTGCTCAGTCACTTAGTCAACCTTCGAAACTTCTCAAAATGACCCAGTGAACAACGTCTCAGAGAGGTAAGGGCGTGTCCGTTTCTTTTTTTCTTTCTTTCTTTTTTTTTTTTTTGCGGTACTGGGGATCGAACTCAGGACCCTGCGCTTGCTAGGCAAGCGCTTATTTCACTGAGCTATATCCCCAGCCCCGGGCGTGTCCTTTTCGCCTCAGGGTGTAGAACTGCTGAGTCACTTATTCAAGCCTCTAGACTCCTCACGCTGACACAAGGTATCAGCCATAACACTCGTCCAATCACTATTGCTTGAGGACCTAATTTGTACCAGTGATATTATAAGAAATCATTGAAACCATTACTAAATAGAACTTCTTAAACAGATGATCTCTTTGTTAGTCAGGCGTAAGAAAATTGGTGTAGTATGAGCATAACACTATAACATGCAGTGTCAGATATTTTATTCCAAATGTAAGGTTTTACCCAGGCAGAGTGAAATAAAGGGATGTAGATGGAAAAAGATCTAATAATGGTATAGAATGAACAGGTATTTTAAAAATCTACCCTTAAATCCTGTGTCTATTGCTGGGATTAAAAAAATGTTTCTATGAAGTTCACAAAAGGATCAAGTACATTGGCTAAATAATTGATATTCTCTTCTGTAAATCTGACAGCATTATTTGAATGCCTATTTTTTGAGAAAAAGACTTTAAAGGTCAATGATCTGGGCTCAGAAATACAGCTGATTTTAATTGTTTATGGACAATGAAGAGCCCATGCAATCTCTAGGACACCAAGTTGCTGCACTGAGCATCTGTGCCTATGTATCCATTTAAATCGGCCAAGTAAATTCCTATCAGTGAAGCTGTTGTCTCAAAGGGCAAGCACTCTGAAAATGTCCATACTTACTGCCAAATCACTTTCCAAAATAGTGAGCGCAATAGAAGTCAGTAGTACAACTCTGTTAGCTATCCTTTGTACACACATATATATATTTCTCCTTTTTTTAACGTTTAAGTGTTTGATCAGTCTGACATGCCCATATTTGTTTATCTGAGTATCCAATTTGAAGATACCAATATGTAATACAACAACCCTTGTTAATTTCCTCTCACCTTGCCTGAAATTCTGTATTGCTTGTATTGTTTTTGTGTTATTTTCTAAATGTATAGGTCTTTATTAATATGTTTTTGTTATTTTATCTTTAAAGTAAAAAATAGCACAAATTTATACTCCTACCAAACACTTGTAAAATATTGCTATTGTTCTGTAAGCTCTCTAGCAGTATCAGCAAACTTTCTAAACTTTTGCTTCAGTTTTTAAAAACTTATAA
>PVLD010029687.1:0-17736 GCA_004027595.1 Dinomys branickii
AAAAAAAAAAAAAAAAAAAAAAAAATATATATATATATATATGTATATATATATGTATATATATAAATATATAAAAGATGGGGGGCAGCTCTGTGTGAAGTCCTTGAATGCAATAGCTAGTAAAACACACACACACACACACACACACACACACACACGCACACACACGCACGCACAGGTAAAGGAGGTAAAATTATGGCAGGATTTTGGCTTTTATTTTAAGGAGGGATGCTTAGGATCAAACCCAGGACCTTGCACATGTCAAGTGTGCGCTGTACCATGGAGCTACGCCCTCAGCCGCCTGCAGGATTTGGAAGGTGAGAGGAAAGAGAATAACACGTTCTAACAGAGGACATAGAGTCGGTACAGACGGAGCCAAATCATCACCACGACAACTGTCACTGAGTGTGGCGGGTAAGAGCATGAATGGAGCTTGATTCCTCGGAGACATGTGGACTCGGAAAGGGACGCAGTCTCTCTGTGCCTCAGTTTCCTCATCTGTTAAATGTAACAGTCTCCTAGAATTAAGTAGTCTAATGTACACGTGGTGCGCTGAGCCAGGCGTGCAGGCACCGTGTTTGCTGTTGTAGTCACTGTCTCCACTGCCGAGCCCTTTCGCCTTGCCAGGCACTTTATATCTGCCGTCTCCCCTAGTGCTCACAGCAGCCTGACAGGCAGGGACTGTTGTCCCCTTTTCCAGAGAAATGAGGCATAAGAAGGCCAAGCAGCTTGCTAAGGTCACTTGCTGAGTAAGTGGCAGTAATGGGATTTGAACCCACGTCTCTGTGCCCTCCGCCCACCCATGTTCCTTGACAATGGCACCTGCCTGAAGGAGGAAGGGAGGAGGAAGGCAGGGCACGGTGGGAAGTCAAGGAGGCTTCACTGAGCCTGGGCCTTGGAAGCAGAGCAGCAGGCCTCTTTCCAGAGCTTTCATTTCCGTCCGCCTCTTCTAAGCAGGTGAAAAACCCCACAGAGGGCCCTGCCTGAGCCCCCTCCCCCTTCTCAGCGCTGCTCACCCCCCGCGTGGGAAGGGGAGGTCAGGCATGCAGTGTGGGGATGCAGGGACGGGAGTGGGGGAGCATCATTCCAGAGCCTTCCCCTCTGGCACCCCCTTTCCCATCAAAGGCGCCCCGGGAGGAGGGAGCATTCCAGGTGGAAGGAATGGCAAACGCAGAGGCTGCAGATTACGGATGTGGAGGCGGGGAAAGCCTGTGAGCTGGGCTGGAACCGAGGTTCGGGGGTGCCCCCTGGGATTGCTCGGTGGAGAAGAACTTGTTTGATGAGAGAGAGGGAGAGAAGAGCGGAGGAGGGGGAGGAGGCAGGCTTGGACCCAGCCTGAGCTAGGGGTGTGTGGGGGGAGTGGCTAGGAGAATGTTCTGGGCTCTGAGACAGGGCAGGGGGACGCACAGGGGTGATTCTTCTCGGTGGCCTTCCTCTGCCAGCTCTGTACCAGCCACAGGGTCGTGGGCTTTTAGGTATTCTCTCTCTTTTTTCTTTTTTTTTTTTTTGTGGTACTGGGGATCGAACTCAGGACCCTGTGCTTGCTAGGCAAGCGCTTATTCCACTGAGCTATATCCCCAGCCCCCTTTTAGGTATTCTCAACTGGTATTTTCTCTCAGCATTATTCACTCCACTTTATAGATGAGAAAAACTGAGTCTCTGACAGGTTATATCCCTCCACGTCTCCATTATCCAACTCGTCAGGTTACACAGGGCATAAGCCGGGCATGGTGGCGCAGGCCTGTAATCCCAGCACTCAGGGGCTGAGGCAGGAGGATCGTTGCAAGTTCAAGGCCGGCCTGGGCTATAAAGTGAGCTCAAGGCCAGGCTGAACTGCATAGTGAGACCCTGTCTCTAAAAGACAAAAAAAAAAAAAAAAAGGGCATAAAAGGCAAACCTAGGATTCAAACCCTTTCTCAAGGTGGCCATCTTGCCCGCTCTTGATGGAGCTGCTTTCCCAAAGGGCTCAGCATCCCCCCAGCAAGGCTGACAGGAACTCCTGCGTGGACTGCACTTCAGAGCTGGTGTGGGCCTTATTTCCTCGTGACAGCCTTGTAGGCAGAGCTTTCTCTTTTTTTTTTTTTTTGGTGGTACTGGGGATTGAACTCAGGACCTTGTACTTGCCTGGTAAGCACTTATTCCCCTGGGCTATATCCCCAACCTTGGCAGAGCTTTCTCATCCTCATCTCACAGACAAGGAAACCGAGGCTTAGCGAGGGGGTGTGATTGGCCACAGTTACCCAGTCATTAGGTGGTAAAGTTGGGATTCAGACCCAGTTCTTTGTGTGTGTGTGTGTGTGTGTGTGTGTGTGTGTCTTTTTTGAGACAGGGTCTCACTATGCAGTTCAGCCTGGCCTTGAGCTCACTTAGGTAACCCAGGCTGGCCTCAAACTCACAACAATCCTCCAGCCTCAGCCTCCAGGGTGCTGAGATTACAGGTGTGCGCCACCAGACCCGGCCTTCGGACCCAATTCTGATGACTCTTAGGTCTTTCTAACTCCCCTTGGGTCTGTTTCTTGCCCTTCTTGGGATATAGGCAGGGGTGACTTTTTAGAATTGGCAGGAGGGCTGGGTGTATAGCTCAGTGGAATAAGCGCCTGCCTGGCAAATGCAAGGTCCTGAGATCAATCCCTAGTACTGCAAAAAACAAACAAACAAAAATAGAATTGGCAGGAAAGGAACATGGCTTGGTTTTTTGCAACCTGGGGACTTGGCAGCTAATCATGCCAGTGCTCTGGGTGACACCTTTAGGGAGGGTTTTCCCCCATGGCGTCCTCAAGTTCCATGGTTGGGTTTAAATCCAGCTGTGTTGGTTCCTAACTGGGTGTCCAATCACTTAACCTCTCCATGCTTCTTTGAACTCATTTGTAAAATGAAGATAACAGATCCAACTTACAGGGCTACTATAAGGATTAATGGATATAAAGCAGTTAGCACATGCCTGGCATATAGTGAATGCTCAGTAAATGTCGGTGCTTATTAATACTACTATTAATATGCATAGCATCACCTCCCTGAAAGCAACTTGTCTATCTGCATTGTCTAACAGGAAATACTAAGGCTCCCGTTTCTGTACAATCTGTAAGCAAAACACCAGAATCTTAATTTCTAGAGCAGGTAGGTAGGAACTGCTGATATCAGTAATAGTAAGAGAACAATTATTAGAGTCAACATTTGGCCGCTTCTTACTATGTACAGCGTATTGTTATTATCGTTCCAAGTACTTCATATGGGGCTGGAGGTACAGCTCAGTGGGGTAAGTGCTTGCTGCTAAGCACTAAGGCCCTGAGTTCGATCCCCGGTCCCGGGGGTAAAAAAAAAAAAGGGAACGGATGTTTCCTTCTTTCGTTCGAGGGCTGGGGATATAGCTCAGTGGAATAAGCGCCTGCCTGGCAAGCGCAAGGTCCTGAGTTCGATCCCTGATACCGCAAAAAAAAAAAAAAAAAAAAAAAGATTCCCAAGTACTTCGTATTTATTGTTTCATTTGGTTTTCACAGCTCAGGAAATAGAAACAGTAATATCATTGTATGGGAAAGGAAACGAAGGCTCAGAGAGGTGGAGTCACTTGCAGAAGGTCACACAGCTAGGAAGTGGTACAGCTGATCTGAAACTAGGCTTGTTGTCTGGCTTCACATTTTCCTATGATAATTAAGATCAGGTCACAATTTGCCCAGGTCATGGATGCCTGCATCAACTCTCCCCTAAACCATCTGCTGGATCTGCTGCCTTAGGCTACCTATATCCATTCTTATAAGACCCGGTGCTGATGTTTCTTGTTTTTTTTTTTTTTTTTTCTGGTATTGAGGGTTGAACCCATGGCCTTTGCACTGAGCTACATCCCCCCCATCCCTTTTAATTTATTTTATGTCTTACTAAATTGACTGGGCTGGGTTTGAACTTGCAATCCTCTTGCTTCAGCTTCTTTAGTGCTGGGATTACAGGCAGGTGCCTCCATGCCTGGCCCAAGCACTGTTTAGGGAGTGCCTTGTATGTGTCAGGAACTGTATCACATTTCATTTTCCCATTGAATCCTTACCCCTACCCTATAACTTTCTATCATCCCCATTCTTCAGAAGCGAAGCTGAGGCACAGCGCTCTTTGGTGACTGTTCAAGGTCACTCCATCCTGGTGAGTTGGTAGAATGAAGAGTCAGTCTCAGCTCAGTCTGGTGGTCCATGCCTGTAATGGTTTTTTTTAGTCTTTCTGAGACAGAGTCTCATGATGCAGGTCAGGCTTGTCTTGAACTCACTTTGTAGCCCAGGATGGCCTTGAACTTACAATGATCCTCCTGCCTCAGCCTCCTCAGTGCTGGGCTAACAGGTGTGTACCACCATGCCCAGCTATACCTGTAATCCTAACTACTACATGTTCAAGGGCAACCTGGACAGTTTAGAGAGCTCTTGTTCCAAAATAAAGAAATAAATAAAAAAGGGCTGAGGGTACAGCACCTTGGGTTTGATTCCCTAGTACCAAAAAAAAAAAAAAAAAAAAAAAGTTAAAAAATAATCAAGAATTCAAACGCAGGAGGGTAGCCTGGCAGCCCGGCATTTTCAGGGACTATCAGAAAGGTGTAAAGACCTTTGGAGAAGATAACTTTCAAAGCCAGGCTCCTTTCCCAGTAACGTCCTCCTTCATCTGGCAGTAACCATGACACTGTCTGGGGGCCCTCAGGTCCTGTGTGTTCTGCGCTCTCTCCCCACAGCTACTACCCCCATGGCTTGCATGCCTTCTGCACCCTTTCTCTGCCCGGCACCACGTCTCAACCTCCTGCTCATTCGTTATGAATGGAGGGACCTCCATTCCTCAGCTCTCCCCAACATCATCCCAACTCAAGAACGCTTCCTTTGGCCCCACCCACCCGACAGTCACTCATAACCACATTGCACTTTGCCTTCTTGCTCCTTATCAGACTGCAAGCTCCATGAAGGTATTGCCTTGTCTTGCTCAGCACTGTAATTGTGCCACTGGTAAGCCGCTCTACGTGCCATAGGTGCTTAATAACATTTTATTGTTGTTTTGATTTTGAACTACTAGAGATTGAATCCAGGGTCCTGCACTGAGCTACAGCCCCATGCCTTTTTTCTTTTTGAGATGGAGTCTCGGTAAATTCCCCAGGCTTGGCTCAAACTTGCAAGATCTTCCTGCCTCAGCATGCTAGGGTTACAGGCATGCACTCACATGCTAGACTGAGTTTTTTACTGAATGGATGAATCCATGAATGAAGAAAGAGCTACTAGGCACTTTACACACATGACTCATTGATTCCACGATTAACTCACTGAACCTGCACAGCTGCTTGTCGTCTCCATTTTAGAGATGAGGTAGGTAAGGCTCAGAGCGCAAGGAAGTGGTGGTGCTAGAGTTGGCCCCGCGGGCTGCCTCCTGCACAGCTGCCTCCCAGCACGCAGGCCAGGGTTTAAATGGCAACTGGCCGTCAAACTAAGTGTCCCAATTTGGGGTCGGAGAACACCAGCCCAGGGATACTGAGGCCCTCTTGGCAATACCCACTTGGGGGTTCTGCCCTTCTACCGTCTTAGGCTGCTTCCCTCCCACTCCCTTCTTCCTTTCCAGAGAGAGAAAAGAACAAGGAATTACAGCTAGGGCGGCCTTTCTGGGAAAAACAATCCTGCGGTGAGCAGAGGTCTGTGCTGAGGGCGGAGAGACCTGGATTTAAGTCCTGGCATGAAGCCACCGCTAAGGGGCCCGAGGAGTGTCCGCATCTGGGATTCTGCCCAGGCTCCTAACCCACCCGCCACCCCTTATGCGCCTCCTGATTCCTAAGGATCCCAGAAACAGCTTGGGCATGCTTCTGGGGTGTCTATGAACACTAGTGGGGCTGAGGTGGGGCGGCCAGCACCCAAGTCGATGGTGACCACAGAGAAAGGTGGTCCGATACTCTTAGGACCAGCCCTGCCCTTGCTCATGTGACACCACACTCGGGTGAGGGAAATACAGGAATGGAAGCGATTATTTAATATAGGTTTGGGTTCCAGGGTTGTTTCCAGTTCTCTAGGTAACCCTGAGTCATGCAGTCATGGAGACTCAGTTTTCCCCTCTACAAACTGAGAACCTGCCTTATAGAGTTGCTCTAGAGAACGAAGTGATGTATCTTTGCTAATTTGTGCGTTTGTCACATTATGATCCAGGAGCAACTTTCTATAATCAAAAAGGGGTGTATATGCCCACTCAACCACGAATTCTCAAAAACCACTCCAGCGTGTGAGGCTACTGAGGCCTAAACCTACTGTGCCTATTTTAGAGAAGGACAAACTGAGACCCCGATAAGTTCAGGGAGTTGTATACGTCACGAAGTGAAGTAGCAGTTGAACTTGGGTCTAGCTCACCCGACGGTGGCTTCTCACAGCTAGTTCCGAGTCCCAAGTTCCAAGCTTGAGTCCCAAGTTCCAAGCTTCGCCCAGGAAGAATCCATTAATAAAAGGAAGGAGCCTATGACTCATTGTCCGCACCCTACTTTCCGCCGGGTCAGAGACCCGGCGTGAAGGACAAAACTATCTGCAGTTTGAGGGGTGTCTGCAGAAAGTTCTTAGGTTCGGCCCCCTCCTTTTATCAAAAATACCTGTTCTTTGAACTCTAACAAGAAGAATTCGTTTTTCAACATACTTTGGGCGAGTTTTCACACTTTATTTGACAGTATCTTTCTACTATGAATTTAAGAGTTGCTTAACCTTAATCGCTACCCCCACTTCACTTGGTTTGTCCTCTGCTGTTTACTCCGATTGCGGAAGTCGGTCGGGTGGAGCTCCAGGAACAGCACCCTAGAGTACGTCTTTTGCGTATTTGCCTAACTGGCAGCTCATCCTGGCCAATGAAATGGCCAGAAACTCAGTGCGGATGGGGAGGGGAGCCAATCAGGATCTTTGGCGGGGTGTGGCGGTGTCCCTGGGCGGGGAATCGCGTAATGGCGGACGCGGGCCGGACTATCACGGCTGGGGGTGTAGCGCGTTGAAGGGGTCCGGCTGTGTGGCCGCCCTGCAAGTCCGTCGGCGGGATCAGACCAGGATCGGGAACTGGGCGGGAGGCCGGCCCTTCCTGTCTCTGAGGGCGACTGAGCGAGCCCAGGTGAGCAACAAGTCCTCTTGGGCGGAACCCGTAGTGAGACGCTGGCCCCGGCCCGGCCGCGTCTCAGAGCCCGGGGGTCCAGGGGGAATGGGCGCCGAGCCTTCTGCTGTGGACTCTCAGAAGCCGGCGAGCGGTCGGCACTGGGTGGCGTCTTAGTCCACTCCTCAGGGAAGGAGTGATCGGAGTACCCCTCGGAGACTGGGCAGCGCTCGCGAGCGTGCGAGGCTGCGAAAGTGCCCTGAGCTGACCTGGCGCTGCCATCAACTCGTTGGTGTGGTCTTGGACAAGTCACTTCCATTCGGACCCAGGATGAGCCTCGCTTTCCGACTCTGGACCCTGAAGTAATTGAGGTGCTCCCTGAGGTCCTAGCCTGCTAAGATGGGGAGCTGCGCGTAGGGACACACACACACACACACACACACACACACAAGGGCAGGGTAAGGAGGCGAGTTGGCTACGGGGCCCTTCCATGAAGTGCTGGGCACTCCCCAGATCACGGTGGGGTTCTGGTCCCTCAGCCACCTAAGGGCCCCTGAACTGGAGAAGTTTTACACATAGTCAGAGATGCAGACGGCATCCTTGGAGATTCTTGGGGCTCCCCGGAATTTAGGGTTGGAAGTCAAGAGGAGGGAGAACAACCTTTATGGTGCTCCTGCCATATGCTAAACCCTGGCATACGTTTTTGTTTAATTTTTTTCAGCCATTCTAGACAATTTACACATAAGGAAACTGAGAGCACACAGTAAAGTGCAGAACTTAGGACCAAACTGGAGAGGCTTCCTCTGAGAATCACTGGCAAAGGGCAAAGGGCAAGTCATTGCTCACTTAAAAGGTAGTATTAGGGAAGTTTTTTTTTTTGTTTTTTTTTTTTGCCACAAATGGGGAGCAGGAAGGGGTCTGGTTCCAGATACTTGATTTGACTTCTGACAGAGAGACAGGCTGGTTCTTGATGTCTGGATGGTTAATTATAAGTCCATCCCCTTTGTTCAGTTTGTGAGTTAGGGTTGTTTCTAAGTTGTAAAAGTCACTTTGAAGTGTGTCAGAACCTCAGAGAACTCAGTTTGAGGAGCGACAAATTCACCATCACTGGTAGAGACTTAACTTTTGATTCAGGGTGGTGCCAGCCCAGTGCGTTTCTTCATATGAATGTTGCATTTTCTTAGGGTGGGAGAGCTTCTCCTTTATTAGTTAAACTTCGGGTTTCTTGGGATGAAAGGCTGGATAGTCTGCCTCTAATGAAGCTCAGTTTTTTCCTTTGCGTTGCCCCCATTGTACTTTCAGCCGAGTAAAGACTATGGACTTGGGGTAGGCAGTTGTTGGGTACCATAAATTACAAACCTTAATCTTTTCAAACTTCACAGCTTTGGGTTAATCAAAATAGGTCTGGCTGTGGGTATTGTTCTCATGTTGTCAGTGGTGGGGAAGAAAATTGGAAGAGGAAGTTGCTAAGAAAGAGGGTGTTTCTTAGCGTGGAGCCAATGTGTATTTTCTTTGTTTGAAATTCTAAAACCAGAAGCAACAACTAAAGGAAGAAGGAAGGAAAGAACGGTAAAATTCTTCCTGTTCAAAAGATCTTTAAGCGGTGCCCCCATCTCTGTCCATATCTGAGGCTCCGCTTTCACAGAAAAAGTTCATTGTAATTTGCTGGGTGTTCAGAAACTCTTCTAGATAGAAATAATTATACATCTTAAACCTACTGAAATAAACTTCAAAATCAGAACATTTCTGAATAAGTTATCACTGATGATTCACTTTCTTGACATAGTTACCAGTTCAGTCTTTGTCTGCACACACCGTACACACACAGTCTTTTTGAGACAGGGTTTCATTGTGTAGTTAAAGGTGGCCTTGAACTCGCTGTGTATCCCCGGCTGGCCGCGAATTTGTAGTGATCTTCCTGCCTCAGCCTCCTGAGTGTTGAGATTACAGGTGTGCACCATCCATGCCCTTCTCTCTCTTTTTATTCTCTCTGTTTCTTTCTCCCTCCCCTCCCCCCCCTTTCTTTCTATACTGGGGACTGAACCCAGGGCCTTTGCGCCGAGCTATCCCCAGTCCCATCCATCCATCCAATTTTGAGACAGGGTCTAAGTTGCTAAGTTGCTCAGGTTGGGCTTGAATTTATCGTCCTCCTGACTCAGCCTCCTTCAGTGGTGGGATTATAGGCATGTATCACTACACTTAGCTTTATTTTTAATTTATGAAGCTTCGATGTGCATATCTTGCTAAGGAGTTTACTGAAATATATTTGATTTAGTGTATTTTAAATGTGTGTTATATGAGAAACTTGTATTTACCAGCTATTTGAAGTTAGGTGTTTTAAGAGTCGAAGGGCCTCTATGAGCATATTTTTATTATTTAATTTAATTAAATTTTTTTTTGTTATTTTTTTGAGGCAGGATCTCTGCAGTTGAGGATGGCCTTCAACTCACTATGTAGCCTGGGCTGGCCTTGCACTTACAGTCTCCCAAGTGCTGGGATTACAGACATGCATCACCATGTGAACATATTTTAATTCACTTTTTTTTTCTTTTCTTTTTTTCAGTACTGGGAATTGAACTCAGGGCCTTGCACATGCCAGGTAGGTGCTTATGCCACTGAGCTATATCCTCAGCCCATGAACATATTTTTAAAAACTCAGGCCACTCAGCTTTTCTTAGATATCTCTACTATATAGAGTGAGGTTGACTGCTGGTGTTGGAGAATGAAGACTGACTTCTCTTTAGAGGAAGCCCTATGACAGCATGGATTTGAAGAATTCTGCCCTTACAGAAATCAGGGAGCCACCTGGTTCAGGGACCTCATTTCATCCTCCTACTTAGTCCATTATTCCTGAGAATGGTGTCTCGCTGTCTGGGAGTTAGAGTGTGGAAAAATATGTTAGTTGGGTGTAGTAGGTATAGATTGAACTAGGGAATAGGAATAATTCTTATCCAGTCCACGCAGTTTCTTGTATTTCATAAGCAGTGATAATATTGCAAAAGAATTTACGTGGTAGTGGAGTACCATCTTACTTGAAGTTATTCTGTTGTAACTTTGGGTAAATTCTTGAGAACAGGTATTGTTTCTTATATTTTGTATTCTGTAATGTTTAAAGGCCATGGCTTTAAACTTGATTTGTATCAGAATTTTCTGTTAAAAAAATGTACATATCTGACATGAGAGCTTGGATGTCAATTCACAGCCCACAGCTATGGTTGGGAATTGTTGACATAACACATTGTAAGCGCTCAGTAAATTTCTTCTTCCTTTCTTTTTTTCTTTGTTCAGAGCTGGGATGGAACTCAGCCTCAGATAAGCTAAGCAGGTACTCTACTTGTGAACTATATCCCCAGCCCCAGAAAGATTTTTTTTTTGATTAATTTGCTGTTGATCCAGATGAATTGGGTGGAATGGAAGAAGACCAAGATTTTTTCAAAGATGAAATAGCTTTCCAAGATACCAACACACATCTAACAGTTGGCACATCTTTTTTTTTTCCAACCATACTCAGTTCATTGTTGGCATTGCTACCCTTGTTTTATTAATAGGCGGGATTGTATACAGTCTGTATCAGCAGGCAACTGCAAGTTTTGTTTACTCTTTGGGCGTTGGCCTTACTGACTTTTTTTTTTTTTTTTTTTGGTACCAGGAATCAAACTCAGGGCATTGCACTTGCCAGGCAGGTGCCATGCCATTGTGCTACATCCCTAGCCCTTACTGAAATTAATTAGGGCAACAATTACTTAATTGAAAAGTAGGTAGAAATGCAGAATCCATGGGAAGTTAAGAGAGGGAAGTGGACTGGTAGGTACCAGTGATGGTGATACCAAAGGAAAAAAAGGCAAATTTTAGTTTGACTGGGTCTCCAGAACACGGCACAGCACATGGCACATAATGGGTGCTCCATAGCCTTTTGCTGATCAAAGAAATGGAAAACAACTTTTTTTTGGTACTGGGAATCAAACTCATGACCTCCGGCTTGCCAGGCAAGTGCTTATGCTGCTGAGCTATATCCCCGGCCCCAGTGGAAAACTTGATTGGGAAGAGGCACAAGGGCTGTGAAGTGAGATGCTTCCCATTCACCCTTCAGAGCTGGTGTGAAAAGTCATTTATTCCCTGATGCCTTCCCTGGGAAAGGTTGAGTGACATACTTGTTAAAACATTTATCGGCCAGAGAGTCAAATCTGGTATCAGGCAAATTACAAAACTCTCCTGTCTGAGTGTGGGCTCCTTAAAGGCTAGACCAGATTGTTCATTTTGTATGACCAATGTGCAGCACACAATATAGATTCAGTAAATAATAATAATGCTTAAATTGTAGTCTCTCTTCATTTTGCAGCTCCTCTTTCTTCAATTTCATGGAAACAGCACTGTTTAAATAATATCCTTGGATCCGGGGATATAGCTCACTGGCACAAGCACCTGCCTGGCAAGCGCAAGGTCCCGAGTTCAATTCCCGGTACCAAAAAAAAAAAAGCATCCTTGTTACTACCCACTGTATTCCAGTAGTACCTACCCCGTCCCATTGTGACATCTAAAAATGTCCCAGCTATTGTCAAAATTGCCGCCTGTTGAAAACCACTGTATTAAAGAGTAGAGGTGGTGGAGTAGTTGAAGGAGGTGAGTGTGGATGTCTTCAGATATGTGTCCTCTGTTTCTTCTGTCCGGTTATACAGTCTCTTGTACAAGAAAGGAGAATGAGGGAAATCAGGAAGTGACAACTTTAAAAGTAGCCCCATTATTTTTATTCTCTTCAAATTTTATTCAGTTAAAATATATTAGAACAGTACAGATAGCTGAATTATTTATACAGGTCTATATAAATTCAATTTTTATCACAGATTAAGACTAGTAGGAGTAGCCTGGGCATGGTGATGCATGCTTGTAATTCTAGCACTCGGGAGGCTGAGGCAGGAGGATTGTTGTGAGTTTGAGACCACCCTGGGCTACACAGTGAGCTCAAGACTAGCCTGAACTGCATAGTGAGACTCTGTCTCAAACAAAAACAAAAACAAAACAAAACAAAACCCAAAAAAATTAGCTGGAGTAAAAAACTATCACAGTATTTACTACTTTATGTGAAAGGATCTTTTTTCTTTCTTTTGTGGTACTGGAGTAAGAATTGAACCCAGTGGTTCCACACATGCTAGACAGGTACTCTACCACTGAGTCACATCTCTAGCCCTTTTTATTTTAATTTTATTTAAAAAAAATTGGGGGGTACTGGGAATCAAACTTAGCACCTGTGCTTGCCAGGCAGGCACTTGTGCTACTGAGCTCTATCCCCGGCCTTCTATTTTTATTTTAGACATGGTCTACCTAAATTACCCAAGTTGACCTCAAATTTGTGATCCTCCTGCCTCAGGCTCCCAAATAGCTGGGATTGCAGGAATGCACCACTGAACCCAGCTTTGGGAAAGACTTTGTAAAAAGTTCATAGAGGGGGCTGGGGATATAGCTCAGTGGAATAAGCGCTTGCCTAGCAAGCGCAGGGTCCTGAGTTCGATCCCCAGTACCGCAAAAAAAAAAAAAAAGTTCATAGAGAATAACACTAGAGAATAACCTGCATTACTTTTTAAAAAAGGACTTGTCCGAATTTGTTGGGATTTTTCTTTACTAATTTTTGATCTTGTGGCTAAGATACATCTTTTGATGTTCCTGCATAGATACTTTATAACTCTAAAAAGCATGTTTAACTAATGCACATGCTTTTCCTTCCTTCCTTTTCTCCCTCCCTCTCTCTTTCTCTTTCTCTTTCTCTTTCTCTCTTTCTCTCTCTCTCTCTCTTCCTCCCTCCCTCCCTCCCTCCCTCCCTCTCTCTCTCTCTCTCTCTCTCTCTCTCTCTCTCTGTCTCTGTCTCTGAGACAGGGTCTCGCTGTATAGTGCAGGTTGCTTAAACTTGCTTATGTAGCCCAGGCTGGCCTTCAATGCATGGTGATCTTGCCTCAGCCTCATGAGTACTGGGATTATAGGTGTGCACCACTACATTTGACATCTTTTTCTTGTTTTCCTCCTGTACTGTTGGGGATTGACTCCAGGACCTCGCACACGCCAGGCAAATGCTCTGCCACTGAGCTACATGGTTTACTTTTTGTTTTTTGAAACAGGGTCGCACTATGTAGTTCAGGCTGGCTTTGAACTCACTATGTAGCCCCAGCTGGCCTTGGACTTGTAGTAGTCCTCCTGCCTCAGCTTCCCAAATGCTGGAATTACAGGGTGTGCCACTACACTGGTCTAGGCATGCTTTTTCTAAGATCAGTAATTTTTGTGTTAGGGAGATTGGTCCAGGCAGTGGTTCTTGGTTTCCTTGTGCATGTCAGTAGCTGATGTTTGGGAACTTTGCTATCTTTAAGTGAACCCTCTACAGTGTCACATTATAATCATTCATGTTTTAGTCACCATTAAGATGAAGTTGAATGAGTTTTATTTTCTCCTGTTCCTTTTGAAGTTATGAATGGTATTCTAGAGAATTCAAATGTATAAGTTATGAATAGTATCTCAGAATAGTTACCATTTATGCAAATGAAACACACTTCTCAACTTAGAAGCCAAACAGAATTGAATTAGAAAAGAGAAGAATAGAAACAAGAATTGTTGAATGCTTGCAGAGGAAATAATGCTCAGATATGAATATCTCAGAAAAATTTGCTTTTCATCATGATTTTCAGACTAGTAAAAATAAACAATTTGAGATTGATAAGGGATACTGTTGCTGCTTTTCTTTTCTGGTAAAATATGGAAAAGACTGAGTGTATTCTGTTAGCTGTAAGATTAATTTCATTTGAACAAAATTAAGTTTCTTATTTTTAGACTATAAAAGCCCTTTTGAGAAAGCAGTCTTTCAGTTAGCATTGGAGTGAAAGTGTGTGTATGCTCACGTACTTGTACACACACGTATGTGTGACTCATGAAATTGAATTTTGTAATTGATGCAGTCAACTAACAAGAGCAATATATGTATATATATGTATACTTTTGTCTGTGGTACTGGGGATTGAACCCAGCGCCTTTATACTGAGTTGTATCCCCTAGCTTTTTTGTTGGTTTGTGTTTTGTTTCTTTGAGATAAAGTCTCACTATGTAGCCCAGGCTGGCCTTGAATTCACAGCAGTCCTCCTGCCTCAGCTTCTTGAGTGCTGGAATAACAGCAGTGTCCTACTATGCTTGGCTTCCAGGATTATTTTTTAAATATTATTTTTTATTATGAGGCAGGCTCTCACTTAAGTTACTAAATTGCCCAAGTGAGGCTTAAATTTGGGATCTTGCTCGGCTTCCTACAGTGCTGGGATTACAAACAAGTGTCACTATGGTAGGCAAGAACAATTCTTTTACTCTCAAGTATTTAGAATTGAGCATCCCCACTGGCCTCAATTGTGCTTTGTTCCAGCAAGTACTCAGTCTAAAAAATCTCTCAAATCAGGTCTTGAGAAGTTGTTTTAAGTGTGTCAAAGGTCTTGGGTCATCCTCATTGATATTCCCTTCCATTCACAGTTGGGAACTGTAGTGTTCTTTATCCCAAAGGCATGTGTGGATTTATGAGAGGTAGAAGTCCAGCTTTGCCCCTTTCTCTACCTTTGAAGCTCTTTCAGCATTCAGTAGGTGATAGTTTGCAAAGCACAGTGCTTCTCCTTTGGTGTATACCATTACAGTCAGGCCCAGCTCTTGAGCATGGCAGATGCTTTTTTTTTTTTTGCGGTACTGGGGATCGAACTCAGGACCCTGCGCTTGCTAGGCAAGCACTTATTCCACTGAGCTATATCCCCAGCCCTAGGCCCAGCTCTTGAGATAAATTATATTAGTTATGTTTTATAGGTATAAAGTAAATTGATTCAGAGAGATTATGTAACTTCCTCAAAGTCATTCAACTAATGGATGACAGATTTTAGATAGAATCTTGCCTTTTTAAGAATTATTTATTTTAAATTAAAATTTTAAATTTTTTGATGCTAGCCATGCTTCACTCATGGCTTTACCACTGAGCTACATTCCAGCCCTTTTCATTTTATTTGAGACAGATCTTGCTCAGTTACCCAGGCTATCCTCAAGTTTGTGATTTTCCTGCTTTAGCCTTACGAATAGCTGTGATTACAGTGTGTGCCACCATGCATATCTGGTTAGAATGAAAGTTTTAAATTGTAAGAATTAATACAGTGAAATGCACTAAAATGAAAATATTCATTTATTTTGTTTTTTTGAGGATTGCAAGTTTTTTTCGTTTTTTTTTTTTTTTCTGTCAGAAATTAAACTCAGGACTTTGAGCTTGCCAAATAGGTACTGTGCCACTGAACTATATCCCTAGCCCCCCCACCCCCATCTTTTTGAGACAGAGTCTCACTATGCAGTTTAGGCTGGTCTTGAACTCACTTTGTAGCCCAGGCTGGTCTTAAACTCGAAATGATCCGATCCTCCTGCCTCAGCCTCCTGAACGCTGGGATTACAGGAATGTACCACCATGCCTGGCTCCCTATTTTGGTTTTTTGAAGCAGGATCTCACTATGTAGTTCAGGCTGGCCTTAAACTTACTGTGCAGCCCAGGCTGGCCTTGAACTTGCAGAGTCCTCCTGCCTCAGCCTCCCCAGTGGTTGTGATTACAGGTGAGCATTACCACACTCAGCTGAAAACGTATAATTAGTTGTGTAGCCAATGGCCCAGTCAAGAAAGAACATTTCTATAGCTTTCCAAAATTCCCTCATGCCTCTGTCCTTACTATTTTTTTTTTTTTTTTTTGGTACTGGGAATTGAACTCACAACCTTACACTTGCGAGGCAGGCACTGTACTGCTGAGCTATATCCCTGGCCCTAGGAGCATTTTTTTATTCAGTCATTATTTTGTAGGCAACCACTCTCTCAAAGAATACAGTCTTTTTTTTTTCTCTCCTGTTCAACGTAAGGTTGTTTTGTTTTGAAAGGTTGTTTTGTTTTGAGACGGGGTCTCACTATGCAGTGCAGGCTGGCCTTGAACTCACTGTGTAGCCCAGGCTGGCCTTGCACTTAAAAGCACTCCTTCTGCCTCAGCCTCCTGAGTGCTAAGATTATAGGCATGTGCTACTACACCTGGATACATACATAAGATTTTGATGATGTATCCATGTTGATGTGTGTGTCTGATTTTGATGCCTACCTATAGTTTTTTTCCAGAAAACTTTAGTTCCTGACTTGTTTATTGTCACATCAGATCCATTTCTTCCACTTTGGTATTTTTGTGTAATTTATTTCCCTTTAATAGTTATTTAGAGAATGTCATTGAAATTATAAAAGTAATACATGCTCATTGCAGCAAATTATACAAGCAGAAGTGAGTAAGGAGTGAAAGTTCCCTCAGATTTATTTTTGTTTTTCTGTTTTTCCAGTTATGGAAATAATGAGTACTCTTTGTAAAAGAAAAAAATTACCCAATTCACATAATCTCAGGCAGAGAATAGAATCACCTATCATGCTGCCAGTTAATGTTTTGATTCATTTTCCTCCTCTTGTACATTTTGTTGACAATAGCTGAGACCATAGTTTGGGATTTTTAGACTTCCCTTTTTGTGTTAGCTTTGTTACATCCTTGGTTATCCGTTGTCAATTCATTGTTCATGCTCAGTATCACTCTGAATGTCCAGTAACTGGTGACATTTTTGTAGTTGTCAGTAATGGTAGCTGACCTGACCTCATCATGCACCATTTTCAATCCCTTGCTGTACACTTTATGTTTGCATTCTGACCACCCAGAATAGGAGGCAGTATGTGGTCAAGAGCACAGATTCTGGAGTCCAACTGGGCTCACCTGTAAGTTCCTCCCCTTATGTTCGCTCTGCAGCCTTGGGCAAATGACACGGTTCTCTGTAAAGCGAGGACCTATCAGGAAGATTGAATGATACCATTACTTAGCCCAGTGCTCAATAAATGTCCAGAGTATCATACATTAGGAAATGACCAGCCAGACATTGTGGTGCACTCCTGTAATCCCAGGACTCTGGGAACCTGAGGGAGCAGATCGTAAATGTAAGCCCAGCCTGGGCAACTTAATAACTTAATGAGACCCTGTCTTAAAGTAAAAAAGGGCTAAGGGTTATAGCTCAGTGTGAAGGCCCTGGCTAAGTACTGAAAAAAGGAAAAAGGGGAAATAGTATATTTGGTCAAACACATCATTTCAGATTTTTTTTTAATGATCAAAGTTGTATATTTAGAATTAGCCAGATGGACTCAGTTTTGGATGATCCCAGTTTTGATGCCAATAACCAAAGCATCTTAGTCAGGAGCCAGTGGAACATACGCTGCCTTTTCTCTGCTAGGTCTGATCAGGGTGTTGACCTTGACCATGTGGATGTCATACAACTTCTTCATATCCTATTTGATCTAGTGTCTGTTGGCGTTGATGCCCATAATGAACAGAGGTGTGTTACTGCCTTCTTCCTGCCAGACTAGGTGGTTGTGGAAGAACTTGGTGATGGCGGAGTGGCCAAGTTTGTTTCTGCTGGGGACACTCATCCAAGAATTTTTGGGCTGCCTTTGGGGCCACTAGAAATGGGTAACGTGCAGTTCTGTTTTGCTTTGTTTCCTTTGCTGTGGCTGCCACTCAGCAATGCCTTTTTAGCCTTTAAAGCCTTTGCTTTAGCTTCAGCTTTGGGAGGGGCAGGAACTTACTGCTTTGTCTTTGGCACCTTCTTGCTGAAAAGGCAGAATTTTACTTAG
>PVLD010029688.1:0-17737 GCA_004027595.1 Dinomys branickii
AAAAAAAAAAAAAAAAAGAATCTGTTACATGTATACAAAACAAATCTAAAATATATATTACATAATTATACATATTATAAAATAAGCATCATTAAAAATTGTATTATTCATCTGGAGACAACGTTTACTCAATTGCTCATCCTTGCTTGCTTATTGCCCAGCAGAAAACTCATTTCACTTTCTCCAACAAGTTTAACCTCAGACATTTTTAATACAAAGATAATCATATCCATTGCCTTTTCTGTACTCCTTCAATGCTCCTCATTTCTTTGAAAAAGTTGAAATTTCTTGACATCGTTTCATGGATCTGCATGACTGATACCTCTACAAAGTGGCCATTCACCACTTCTTACTTTACACCTGATGCTCCAGCCACACTGATCTTCTTTATATTCCACCATGATTTCCTTCCCCCTCCAGATCTTTCTGTGTCCTATTACTACAATTCTTCCTTCACACTTCATCTCATAAATTCCAGCTGATTCAAGTCTCAGTTGCACTGCCACTTCCTCCAAGAAGCCCTCCCTGACTCCTGCCCCCAACACCAAGACTGGTTTAGATTCCCATAGCTCCCATAGCATCTCATACTCCTGCAATTAAGTCTCTTATATTCCTTAGAAATTGCTTGTATTCCTCATAAGACTGAATGCCGTGCACAGAAGGACAGAATATATCACCTTTAGCTCCCGGTTTTATCTCCAACATATATATAATACAATGCTCATCACATTATGTGCAACAAAACGGTATGCCAGCCCTGAGTTTGTATTAGGTTGAATTCTTAGTCCATTCAGGCTGCTATAACAAATACCTTTACCTGGGCAATTTACAAACAACACAAATTTATGGCTCTGGAAGCTATGAAATCCAAGATCGAATCACCAGTGATGTGGTGTGGGGTGAGGGCTTGCTCTCTTCCTCAAAGATGAGCATTATTGTGGCACACACACATACACACATACACACACACACACCGCCATGGTGGATGGGGCAGTCTCCCTCAGACTTCTTAAGGCACTAATCCCACTAATAAAGAATCTTCCCTCATGACCTAACCACCTTCCAATGGCCCTACCTCTTAGTGCCAGCCTAAAAGGGAATGGATTTCTACTGAATGTAGGAAGGGCAAAAATATTCAGATTAGCCAGAAGTAGTGGTGCACACCTGTAATCCCAGCACTCAGGAGGCTGAGGCAGGAGGATCAGGGTGCATTCAAGCCCAGCCTGGTCTACATAGGCCAGTTCAAGGCCAGCCTGCATCACATAGCAAGACCCTATCTAAAAAAAAAAATCCAGATCATGGCAGTAGTGATCACAATTTACACTTACTCCAGTCTACCCATTACATAACTTCTCTGTAATAATGATTGGCTGTATGAGCATATGCAAGGAAAAGGTAGACTAGATACTGCAGGTGTTTGGATTTTCCAGAGTATAATTACAGTGATTCACTTATATGAAAAATTATGTGGTTATAATTAAATTCTTCAAATTAGACGAGCAGGGAAAATGAAGACAAGAGAGGGTGGGCATAGAAAAGAAAGCAGTGAATGTTCATCATCTTTGAAGGGTCATTTCCATGGATGACTGAGGGAACGAGAGACAGAGATAAAACATACTGGTCAAAGGCTTTTAAAATCTGAGTTGGACCAGTGCTTAATATATTGTCTGAGTTGGCACAGAAGAAGTACACATTGGCAATGAGCTGGCCAAACACCTGAGAGGTCAGAATTTTTGCAAAGTAATCCACAAGACATTACAGATACTCAAAACTGAAAAGTAGTAGACAGAACACTGATCAGGTTTGTGGTGTAAGATGATTCCTCCAGCTACAATGAAAGAGACAGACCGGAAGATATGAACACTGGGAAAAGGCAGATAATTGCCTAAACGTTCTGACATCAGAATGGTTCAAACTGAGGTGGGAGCAGGGAAGATGGAAGGAAATGGATGCTTTCGAGAGCAACTGAGGTAGAAGAAGGGGTTTGTGTTTTGTTGGGGAGAGTGGTAGAGAAGAAGGTGCCAGGACATCAAGATTGGAAGACTGAAGCCTGCGCTGGTTCCATTCCCCCAAACAGGAAGAGAAGATGGAAGAGATCTGGGAGCTACCTAAACCGTGGGATACAGCACCAGATCAATATGAGAACACTATTGATCTAAAGGACAAAGACTAATGTATAAAGATCACAATTCCGGCCAGCATTTACAGTTTGAATGATAATGACACACTTCCATGACAGCCCAGTGGTTTGGTGCAGTTTCCACAAGAGCAGCACAAAACGAAGGCTTTCAAGTCTAGGAGAAAAATTAAATTAAGAATAAATTTTGGCTTGACAAATCTGCTTTGCCTGAAGATTAAAGGAGTCACAAACATCATCAAGATTAAATATTAAAATAAGTTAGTTATTGCACTTTCTTAACCTTTAACTTGCATTTCTAAAGTGAGCTAAGAAGATAGTATCAGTGAAATATAGGTAACCTTATATTTTGGAACTCACTGAAAAAAATTGACATAGCATTCTGCAACAGACTGCATTACATTAAAACCTTAACAAATGAACATATAGTTTTGTTTCATACTATATTTTAACAATGTCAAAGTTTATGTCTACCATGAGCACAGGGTTTAGGAGAAGCTATTTTTTTCCAGTTATTTTTAGAACTTGCCACTTTCTATTTGCCAAATTCTGATTTTCATGAAAAAGTCAGCATATCAACTTGTAAGAATTTGTGTTTCCCTCAAATCATAACCCAATATCTATGCTAATTACTCTGATTTAATTATGGCTTCTTTCCCTTTTCCAGAATATGAATTATCCTTTGTGTAATCCCAAAGTACATTATTAATGCACATCAAAGGACAGTTTAGTTATAAATATTAATGACCTGCACAAAGTAATTTGAGGCATGAAATTTCATAACACAGTCAATTTTCACCTTTAATTCCTCACATTGCTTGATTGTAAATGAGTTTCAATTAGATGCATTATTTTATACTATTTTGGTGGAAGGTTAGAAATTATGGTATCATAACAATCAAAATCTTTTAAAAATACAACATAATGTAATTTGTAGCAGCTCTCAAAATTTCCATTTGGCTTTAAAATATATTTTCCTATAATAATCAAGTACATAACGAATTTATGAGCTAGAGAACAGTTGCTCTGAAGCATTTACAAGAAATAGTTTACATTATCGCTAGCAAGTAAGGAGTTCTAAACATAAATGCAATTAGAGCACACTGTACCCCTTTTCAGTAGTCTTGTAAAGACAGGTGTCTCTGATACAAACTTTTCAGTATTTCTTAAGGAAAGCCAGTCTGCATTTTTAAGGGTATATAATTACTTAAGGAATTTACTCTTAAGTTTCCTTGACTAATTGTTATAGTCTGGGTTTGCAAGGGAATAGATTTAACACAGGACACATACTCTATAGGGTTATTTTATAATATTCACCCAAAGTCAAATGCAGAAGAATGCAGGAGATCTGTCCATGCACTAGAGACCCAAAGAATACCCTGAGGGCCTGGAGCCCATGGCAATGTCCTCCACGAGTCCAGCTGGAGGCCTAGAGCCCACAACAATGTCTCATGCAAGTCTGTGTCAAGGATCTGCCCTGGGAAGGCCCAAAAGTCAGTTGAGGGATCCACACTGCACACAGGAAGCAATGCTCAAGATAAGCACCAAGTTCCCTGAAGAGAACCTCTACCATCCTCAGCGACAGCGAGGACCCAAGCACCTCTGACAATGTTGAGAACAGCTGAGTTCATAGCAGGAAAACCAGCATGACAAGCTTCTCCAGGAGAATCAATAGCACGCCATCTTCCTTCCAATTCTCCTTTCATGCTGTTGGCAACAGTCCTCAGGCAGCCTTCCACACTCAGCACCACGCTGATTGAGTTTAGCTGAGTGTTACAAGTTGACCATGAGTTAATCCACTACACTAATTATCGAGTTAGCTATTTATAACTATTATGCTTTCAATGGTTTACAGCCACTTCTCAATTCTTTTACACCGCTTAACTCTAAGCATGGAAACTCACTCCAGGAAAGTCTGCAAATATATAGATTGCTTATCATTTTACCATTTGGAAAATTAAAATTTAATGAGGATGCCAATAACTTAAAGAGCTCTGAAAGGGCTGGAGATGGATTTAAAACTAAAGAAATTCTTCCAGGAAATGTTTCCAAGTTCTAAAAAGAAGAAAAACATATAAGCACTAACTGTTCCTTTCAATAGAACACCAAACACTAGCAGCACAATTATCCCAGCTGTCCTGTCTATATACATATATTTTCCCCTCCTGTCTTTTCCGCTTTCCGTCATCCCAGTTGCTCCTTCCTTTTGAACATTTTTTATTCTCTTTTTAAATTTTTTTAAAAAAGATTTCCAGATTCTGAATTTCCTCCAAAGTAGTTAATGTATGCTTAATGATAGTAATTGTTTTTTAAAATTGTAAACTTGTTGTCATCAGGGTCACTGTTTGTATGGCAGAACAGGAAAAGTAAGTATAAGCTCATTATTATTATATCAATCAGTAGCATGCACTGGGGATTTATAATGCACTGGGCATGGTGCTAAGCACTTTGCTCTATGTTATCTTAACTGATGCTCATAATTAATCTACATAGTGGATACTGTTGTTATATTCATTTGAGGAAACTGAGCTCTTGAAAGTTGTCTCCCCAGTTGGTCTCTAGAAGACCATAGCTGCCTGGTCCCACAGCCTGTTGTTCTTACACACACACACACACACACACACACACACACCATCCCACAATCTCTTCTCCCTATGCAGGATAGAGGTAGTTAAAACAGAGACAAGTCCAAGCCTTGTAGTGGATTCCTGGGAGAATAAGGCAAGAGGATTCCAAGTTCAAACTTGACCTGGGAAAATTGTCAACTTAGCCAGACCTTGTCTCAAAAAATAAAATTAAAAAGGGGCTAAGGATTTAGTTTAGTGTGGACACCCTGAGTTCACTCCTCAGGCTCACATTTAGAGAATATGCTGCATGGGGCCCCTTCCACGCCTCATCCAATCAGTGTGAAGATATCTGAGGCTACGTCATGAACACTCCTCCCCTCTGAAGCCCAGAGTAACACAGCATAACTCACGTTCAGTAAGATACAATGAGGAAAATGCAACCACTTTGTCACACACCTTTATTCTACTTTGAGCACATGGTTCTTAGATCCTCTTCGTGTCTGTCTGTACTTTTCCAGAGCTGGACACAGTCTCCTTGGTCAAGGGACATCGGATCCTGAGACCTGAGTGAAATAGCCCCATCTGTGCAGAAGATTTCCATTAGTCACAGGAAGCTGTAGGGATTCAACTAGCTTCATGATTGCTACTTTCCTCTTCCTGCCTTTGTAGAGTGTTTATTAAATAGTGGAGTTAATCACTGGAACCTGTTTACAAAGGTTACCTTCTCAACAAGTCCGACGCTAGGAAAAAATGCCCTTCTTAGTGCCTCTTGTCAGTGTCACAGTTTTTGTGCAAATCTTCCAGGAATAGGAGTCCAAGCAGCAGGCAGAGAGGACCCTCCGAACTCACAGTCACTCTAATGATCAGCGTCCCCATCCTGGGTCACAGTTTACCTCTTCGTTGTTTCCGACAACTGAACCCAGACAAACCAACCCTTTCCAGATGAACCCTTTAACTCTCAAGGACAGCAATCCAATTTTTTATTTAATATATACTCCAACCAATTCCCAGTTATTCAAACATTTTCCAATTGATACGAGTAGTCAGAACTTCTGCCAACTCTACCTATCTATCTAACGTCAATAGTCTTAACATGTACTCTGCCCCCAGAATTGCACAGAATGCCATGGGTGTCAATGAATGAGAGTCAAGTACAGTGCCCCTTGTCACGTGGACACCGTGCTTTCATGGAGACATCTTCAGATGGTATTGGAATTTGGGTAGACACAGCTCAGGCATTGAACTTGCAAAGTACTTACCAAAGCCCATATAAATATCCATAGAATTGCTTTATTATGTGCTTTGCACGCACTACCAATAAGTTAAGCAGCCCCAAGTTCCAAGGTCAAAGCTTTTACTCAACATTTATTTTCCTGTTATACTACAAATGACTATAAAGTCTGGCCTTTGTATAAAAACTAAGTTAATACATACTGAGCTCTTGATTTTCACACTATGTTAGCTACTAACATGTCTGATCTCCCCGAAGCTCCACAGGGTATGGATGGTCCCATCATATCTATCTCCCATTTGAGAGCATTATGGTTTTATGAGATTAAGTGACTTCCCACGGTCATAAAGCCATGATACTGCAAGTGAGTTCAATGAGAAAGGTACTCATGAGAAAACCGAAAAGGCAGGAACAAACAAAGCTTTATTAAGCCGGCTGCCAGACAGTCTCTAACCAAGAACCAGAGAAAACGTCTGCCCCGATCTGGGTCTCACCTTCAGTTTCAGTACATTTTAGGTTTCCATAGTAACTGTTACCTCATTTGGGGGAATCTTACAAGAATGTCTCACAATTATCACAAAGTTTACTTCTCCCTGAAGATCAGACAGCAGAATTCCAAACATCCACTGCAGTTTAACTTTTAGCCCACTTCCCAATTTGTCCTGTTTGTTCTGTCCCCATTTTATGACTCTGCTCTGCTTTGAGTTAATAAGTGACTAGGGCAACTGAGGTGAACTATAGCTTAAGTGAAATTTAAGTGACTCCTCTTCATATGGAGTTAAAAACTGAAAATGGAGTCTTTCTTTCCCTAGCAGCTACATACTGGATGACAAAACTAAGATTTGTGTCCAGTGGTGTCAAAGCCACAGAGGCTGCACTAACCTTCTTCTTTCTATTTTACACCTTTTCCATCCTCAAACTCATTCTGCTTTCCGGTTGCAGCTGCTTGGTTTCTCCTCTCCCATTAAGTCACAGTGTAGAGCCTTCCGGGTCCGCTTGGAGATCTGCCAAGCTCTTCGCTGATCCTCTAGGAATTGTGTGAAAATACCAGAAACACTAGCCTCGAATGAACACCTCAAGCTGCTTACTACACAGTGAATCCATGCAAGACTAACTGCAATAATTATCAACAGTATATAAAGAGGTGCTGGTATAAATAATGTTTATTTTTAATCCACAGAAAGTCCGTAAGAGGAAATACCTCCATGAGGAAATAAAGGTTCTGGCTTTTTCTTCTTTTGTTTTTACTCAGATCTTGTTGAGCTCCTGTCATTTGGCAGCCTGCTTTGAAACATTCACAGTATAATATCTGGGACTTAGCATTACCCGTCTAATGCTAGAAGTCACTATCTCTCCCCTTGTTAACCTTGCAAGGCTTATCAATAATATTACAAAGGAGGTTCTCCTCCTTCTCACATGTTCAACAAGACAAACCTGATGCATATTCTTACTCCTCTGGTTTGTGGGGTTGTGGTTCTGCTGTGTAGGGTGGTCCTCTTTTTCAATTACCACTGTGTTCTTTTACACCCCTTGATAAAGAGAGAGGTTATGTTAACTCCTCCATTTGGATGTCAACTAACACAGATTCCTCAATGAGCAAAGAGACAATGCCATCACACCTCTCACATGTTAAAATTCAATATCATTTCTGATTGCAGAAGACCAGAGGTTTAAGGATGCAAACACTACTTTCTGCCAACACTACAGTGTCCATGCGGGCTATTTATACTACAGCTTATTGAATAACGTGCAGCAATGGAGTGTTTTATCATTCTCTGTCTATAACTCCCCCCATTCATTCTAGCAGTGGCCCTCTGATGAGCCCAAGGGAAAGCTACTTTGTGGATTCCTGGAGCACTTTCGGTCTTTTCCCTGCTCTGGGCATAAGTTTTTGGAATTAATTGCTATTTCTACATATCCTTGCAACTGATTCTCTTTTGACCTAGAGTGAGTTTCTGTTGCTTGTATCCCAGCAATCATGGCCAGTATATCTAGAAGGAACACGGCCATCTAGAATGAAGACCCCGAGCTGTTTACTACATGGTTAATCCATGTACTACAGTTAATCCATATATCCAAGCACTCGGCCAGTACAACTCCACTGTGCCAGCACTTGTGATTATTCCCTGAATCTTAAGTAATATCATGTATACTTCACCCATGGAGGATTTACACCATGGGGAGAAAGAGAAGAAAAAGAGAAGTACACACATTCACCAGTTTTACCCCTTTGTCTAAGTTAAGATAAATATCGTGTGAAATTTACCAGCTTTTTTTATAATGCACTATTTGGACTGTCTGTTTATGATGGAGTGTACCCACAACCGGCTGTTCCTCTGGAAAACGGACACTCCTTTTTTGATCTTCATTCTTACGTGATCCACCCACAGTTGAATTCTGACCTTGTCATTAGTTTATCCCTAATTCTAAAGAGAAAGGAGGTGTCAGGAAGCGAAAAATGTTTCTAGCATATCCCACTGTAACAGGAGAAGTTACAGAAAGCCCTAACCCAGAATATCAAAACAAGGAAAGTAAAATCTCATTACTTCTTGTTTGCTTAATTTGCTCCAAACATCCTAAGCCTATTATGCATATTCAGCAAAGCTGATTTTTTTATTATAATAACCATTGCCTAATTACAAAACCCAAAGCAAACCTTTAAAAAACATTTTTCTAATGGATTTTTTACCACCATTAGTCTCTGAGATGGCAGTTACTTCACAACAGAAAGGTGAGTTACCAACAGAAGTTGTAGCCGGGGGGCCTCAAATCCCTTGGATTGATCAAAGTGAAAGCATAGCCAGCACTGTCCACTTCATGCACGCACATCAGAATGGACCGTTTCCTCGCTGGGATAGTATCGACGGAAGAAATTTATTTTATTATGTCAATGTGATCTGGTTATCATCTTTTTTCTCACACCTGAAACACCTGATGCCAGTTTACATCTCGACCGCCACATGTGGGAAACCCTAGCCATTTATAGAATGCAAGAAAGTCATAACCATAGTCCGACAAAATTACCCTCATTTTACCCACTTGAATATTTTCTGCCTCATTTGTGTAACTTTGGAAGGAATAGAGTGTAAGTGTATTGTATAATAGACAATTAGTAATACTAGACGCCAACCAAAGATGTTATGTGATATTTTATTTATGCTTCTTTTTCCTCCAACACATTAGGTTTAAGCTGTAGAACATGAGCTATGGCTGTCTTCATCTTTACGATGGCAAAGTAACCCATAAAAATAAAGAATGATAGCATTTCAGAAACAGTGTTTCCACACCTACCTGTCATTTCCAATGGCAAATGGAACACAGACTCAGACTAGAATGGAACCCAGCAGACAGAATGGAGTAGGGAGGAAAATATGATTTCCCTCATTTCTTCTAAAGAATGTTTTTGATATTGTATGGCCTTAGTTCATTACAAAGGAATTAGAACAACATACTTTCATATGCCAAAGGGGAGGAAAGAAGGAAAGGAGTGAAGACACCAATAAGAACAGAAAGGAAATCCAGGAAGAAATATGACAGACTGTCCACGAACCTAAGGATGCAAACACTACTTTCTGTCCCTGTACTTCTTCAGTGGCCTGTTCTTTTTTTTTTTTAATAAAAGCACAAAAACATATTAACACAGAGACACAAATTAGCATAAAAAATAGTACAATCAAAACTGATCTACAGACAAGGTGGCCTGTGTTCTTGCTCGTGACAAGTGTGGGTGTTTATTTTTACCTAGCCTTGGCCTAGGGTACTTTCCAATTCAGAGAGCTGGAAGTAGTTTAAGGTTGGAAGGCGCTAAGAGACGTAGAACATTCTATACCCTTTGTCGTGGTACCATTAAAAATTACAAAGGCCAGAAATCACCCATTCTTTTCTCCAAGACAGACTTAAAATCTGCAACACCAACATAAGTTTCTTAGAGTGGAAGAAACAGTATTTAATGAGCATTTGTCTCCACTGACCAAGATCTAACCCCTCATTTTTTTGAAATAAGTTAAGGTGCAATATACGGAGTAGTGGGGCACGTTTTGATGAGTAAATAGTGACTCTCGAAATTAAATATCTTTTGCCCCCTCTTCACTGTGTCAGGACCTCAGTTCAACGTTACCTCAGAAAGCCCCTGTCTGTGCTAAGCAGCAGTGCTCAGCACCCCCTCGTCGCCTCCTCGCCCACTTGTCATTCCTTCATAAGGCTTGCACAGCATCTCTCTCCTCCGGTTGGATTGTTAGCTTCGTGAGAACTGGCGTCTCCTTCACTTATTCACCATCTTGCTGCTAATGCTAAAAAATAACGCCCGATGCATAACCGTTGCTTGGTAAGTATCTATTGAATGAATATATCCATTTGTAAACCTGAGAGAAATACAGCACATGTTCTTGAAAATTTTCCACAAGAACGTTCTTCACATCATTATTCAGATTAGCCAAAAACCAAAAGGTCCCTCAACAGGAGAATGAATACAAAAAGTATTAGAGTAATATTTAAAGCATTTTAACCAGGCAAAGAATTGGAACGTTTTAATTGATATATCTCACATGCATTAATGATTTCTTTCACTTCAGAATATGTGCTTTTGAATGATAATGAACATGCAGTTCACAGACCTATGAATTGGATGAAGCCTTAGCAGCATGGGGTCCAAACATTCCATCTGTGTGAAGCAACAATACCAGACTTACACAGGTATTGGTGAGAAGACAAGAACCAAGGCTTCCTGACTCCTAGCTCGGTGCTCTCTCTGCTGCTTGGGTCCATCCACCCCATGAGGCAGAACAAGCCGATGAGAAGAGCTCTGGAATCAGCTGCATGACCTCTGTGTGATCTCCAACTCTCTGAGCCTACGTGCTCCTTCTGTATAGGGACATAAAGTGATATTTTAGAGACTTGCTTTAAGAGTAAGTTTGATAATTCAAGAATGAATTCTCTGAATACTAGAATCATGAGGGAAAGCAAGCTTGCCACATCCTTGAAAAGAAATTTCTACCTGATATGAAGAAAGATGGGGAGTGAATCACTGACAATTTATGAAAGCCAGGAGTATCTCCAGAAGCCCAAATAATTCTATAACTTTTTACATGGAAGTTTATTTAAATGTCAGCTTTTATTGTTCTTTTCCAAGAAAATGTCCTAGCTTCATCTAAAAGCAAAATAAGCCAATAAATGTTGCATTTTTTATTTTAACTGTAGGACTTGGCTTATTTCTTTCACAAAGTAATATATGTGTGTTTTTAAAAATCATATACAATTACCTGTTGATATTTGGCATTTTGAAGAGTTGTTGAAAGTTGTGATACATGTATTTTCTGAACAAAGGCAAATGGTACGATTTTAGGCAAAACCATTAAGTTTATTGTATATCTTAATCAAGTCATTTGATCTTAAAAATTTCGAAAAAGTGGAGGTTATTTGCTAAAATAAATACATGAAATTAATAGGGCAGAGGAAAGCACTTTTAAAATGACACCTAAACAAAGCAAATACACACACACACACACACACACACACACACACACACACACATAATTCTATAAAACTGTAAGTGGAAATCAACAGTAATGCCCCAATAACACACGTGCCAATTTTTCATAACATCATTGACTGCAGATGCTCCCAGCTCTCCATTCCTACTAGTGATCAAGTTGTCCTTTGTTTTGACTACTGAAAAATCAAAAGCTGATTTGTACACAGGCCAGTCTTTGATGTTAAAACATGAAATGGTTGCATTATTGTATGGCCCTCCTGGAGTCCATAGCCGGGGTTGAGAGGGGTGGTCTAAAATCACTGCACAGACCAAGAAACATCAGCAGACCCAAGTGGTCCTATGATTGCACCATATCAATACATTAAGAGCCAAATGCTTTTCATGTCAGAGGACAATTTGATGGTGGTGAAGGTTTTACATTTCCTCTGTTGTTTCTGAAAAGAAGTAGGAGATATACTATTTAAATTCTAAGGCAACTAAAATAGAGGCATTTTGTGGCAGATGGGATTTTTATGAGCTGTTTGTCACCATATACCAGTCTTGTTAAGAAGCAATCATTTTCTGCTTCATTACACTAAGATAGCTCTGTTTAGGGTTCCACTCAGCTGTGAAATGATTTTAAAACTTCTGTAAGGGATAGAGACGGGGTTTTTATATATAATAAAAGACTGTTGACAAAAATGTACTAAAACATAAAAAAGTGGTCCAGTACACTATTTTTGCATCGGGGAAACAGAGATCTTCTGAATGTCCTACTCACATTGAATTTGCTCATTTATGCCAGCAGAGGAAACGACATAATATCTTATTTTCTTCTCCCAAAAAACACAAGAGTTCTTTTTATGTTTTTACTTGGTCTATGTGACACATACCACACAAATAGAATGGGCTAAATTTTTCACTGAGGAGAAATTTCAGTTTAAAACATATACAAGGAAAAGCAAATTTAGTAAATGCAAGAAATACATCAAGTTGTTGGATAGCTTTTGCTCTCCTCTAAGCTGGTCTACTACTAGATTTCTTTTTATATTTGGCTGTGCTTTTAAAGGATCAGCTTTGGGGCTGGGAGAAGCCTAAGCTTATTATTTTAAAGATTATAAATTTATGATGTCACTTTTGCTGGCCTTGATCCGCTTATAACATAACTCAGGGCATCAGGACATCTTGGTCAAACGCTGGCATAGCCATTTACTTATGGGCCTTAGGTACAATAATTAACCTTTCTAAGCCCCATTTTCTTCACCCATAAAAAGATTATTAATAATGCAAATCTTGCAGTATCAGTTATCGGTTGCACCAATAACACTGTGGAACAAATAAAAACAAAACCTTGATGGCAGACAACAGCTCACAGTCATTTAGCTGACTCACGAGTTTAGCTGATTGAAGCTTGGTACAATGAGGCATAGCTGTGAACCCTCCTGTGCACATAGGTAGCTGGCCCTTCATGTCTGGGGTTTGGCTCTGATAGGGTGTGGTTTTCTGTTGGCTAAGCTAGGATGACCTCGGCTTATATAACTGGGATGATCTTGTCCCGCTTCAGGGTTAAGCAGTAAAGCCATCAGCATGCACAGCTGTTCATTGCTGTGAAGACTGAGATACTTTGTGAGCATTTCTGAAACCACTAAGACAGCAGCCAGCGCTTGGGAGGCACTCAGTAAGTATCTTCTTCCTTCCTTCTCATATGTATTCCCTCTCTTTAAACCCCGCCTCAATTAATCCCCTGAGAGTTTTATTTGTTCAAGGGTCTAAATTAAAATAAATATCACATACAGAACTTGTAGCTTTCTTTCTTTCTCAGGGTAGTCACTTCCAGGGAGATAAGAAATCATCCAACCCCCTCCATTAAACCTGTTTTGCAAAGATTGGAGAAATGAAATATGACCTTCGTACTGAAATGCACACAGCTATTGTAGGGTCTGCTTTGTGCTCCACAGGAAAGGGGAAACATACAATGCAGTCACTCTGCTCTGCTTTTCGTGAGAGAATACTTCAGGGGAAATCAGTAACAAGTACGAGAGGTGAACCCCTAGGTTTGAGCCTCTTCTGTGGGGACAGATATACACATGCTGTTTCTCACACTTTCTGCCCAAAATCTAAGGCTTCGCCTAGTGCAATGGACTCTGAAACAAAGGTAGTCACTGACAGAGGAGCAGCGCCCCCGGATTTCTTGTGCAAGCAAATGAGGTCTGACTAAACTGGAGCAGGGTTCTGGAGAGGGTTTACTCAGAGCCCGATGGAGCACGCTTTCTTTGTACCTCAGGAGGTAGGAACAAGCTCACAGCAGAAAGATACGCATCCCCCCGTGCAAGGCGCTGCAGTGGAGAGGCATGAAGCCTGGCATGGAGCTAGAGAACCCACCTCCACCTGCCCCACCATGTGCAGCACGCCATGTAAGCCAGATCCTTTCAGGGTGGGAGTGAAAGGTAGATCCACAGACAAAATAAGCCACAGAGGGAGAAGAATAAGCAGCTATTACTGGAGCTGGCACGGCCCAGGACGCCCCTTCCCACTCTCTTCTCTCCTCTCCCAAGCCCTTTGAAGACTCTCTTTATCATGAACAGACATGTACATTCTCAATTCTACTGCATAGGATACTCTGCTTTTCTTACTGCTTTGATATAAATGTTCTTTTTCTTCCCAGGATTACAAAAAAAAAAAGCAGATGCACTAGGAAAAAACACATAATGACTGTGCTTACCCTGGGTGCCAGAATAAGCAGTAAAGTCGATAGGCAGCATAAAAGGACACAATCAACCTGAGGAAAGCAGGAAGAAAGAATTAAATGATAAAAATGTAAGCTGACTAATTAGAACACAAAGAAATAGCAAGGTTTATATATAAGCCTATGACCTACTCACTGAGAAGAAAACTGGGAGACAAATCTCTACAACCACGGGGGAAATGCAATCTGCTATGTATGCTGATGAAACCAGCTCCTCCTGCATAGATACTGCTGTAGGCATTCGAGGAGGCAGGCAGCACAAGAGAGAATGATGGCTCCGAGAGTGAAAGAGTTTGTTACGCAGCATTGTTTTGATACTAGCTAACTGATACAATTTAATTTTGTGTGTGTTTTAAATAAATGTTATGCTTTCTGTCTGCATGTCCCCATAAATCCTCATGCAGTCATAGGGTGGGTTTCTAGGATTTGTGATTGATCCCAATGCTGGGATTATGGGTGTGAGTGCTACACCCACACTGGGGTGGGTAGATTGTGTACAAGGTAAGAGAGGGAAAGAGACTGCCTGCCACCATTCCTCCCTTTTTCTTTGGTTGTTTTTGCTGTGCTCTGCTGCCATGAACGTTTGCCCTTGGCCATGTACCACTCTGCCTCAGAACCAGCTAAGTATGGACTGAAACATTTTAGGAAGCCCAGTGAGATGACCCTGTGCTTCCCTGAGCAGCGTGCTAGGCAGGTAGAGCCCTGGACACCTTCTGAGTCCTGGGTAGCCACTCCCCCACACACCTAGTGTGACTGCAGTTTCTGGGCTGAACCCCAGACACCTTGAAGAATCCCAGTGAGCTGGCCCAAGGCTTCCTTGACAGGATGTGAGGCAGGCAGAGCCCTACTCACCTTCTGGGGCCTTATGGCCACTGCCAGCATCCCTAATGAGCCTGCAGACACTGAGAGGATCCCTGGACATCTTTAGGAACTCAGTGAGCCACTGCTGTGCCTCCCACACTAGCGTGCCAGCCAGGTTGAGCCCCAGAAACCATTTGGGGCCTCATTGGCCACTCTCAGCAAGACCCACACTCCAGCAGGAGCAGAGCTAAAGCCCAGACTGAGTTGGTGGCCTCAGGGAGTCCACTCTCACCCTTCCTTTGCCTGTTTGGGAGCTGGGCTGGGTCCTGGGCAATGTCTGAAGACACAGTGACCATGATCTACATCCCTCCACCCTTGTGGAAGCTGGGCTAAAACATGGACAGCTTCAGGAACTCCAATAAGCCTCCCTCAGCCCTCCCCCACCAGCCTGGGAGCCAACTGAATGCAAGAAAGTTTCAGGAGCATCTGGACCCACTTTGCCACCACACACCAGTACAGGAGTCATGCTGAGCACTGGAAAACTTTGGATCCCTACCCGACCACTCCCACACCAACCTGTAAGCAAGGTTGAACTCCAAGGAGCCACTGGGTCTTCAAAAATGGCAAAATGAAAAAGCAAAATGCAGTCTCAGACCTCTACACCACCCAGAACAAGTCCAGGAGACATCAACAAAGAAGAGCCTAGAAATCATACACCTGAAATTTCTGAAATGGTAGCAACTGAAGTAAAGAAACAACTCCATCAAACCATACAAGACATCAGGTCACAAATAATGTCTCAGGTAAAAAAAAAAGAAATGACAACAATAATGAAAGAATTGCTCAGTACATCCAAAGAAGATATTGATAAGAAAATAGAGGAGCATAGAAAATTCAGAGAAACCTTGAGTGAACAATACAGAAAAGAACTAGAATGTGTGAAACAGATTCAAGCAGATATCCAGGAAATTAAAAATTCGTTCAAAAGCTGGAAAAACCGACTGAACAAAGAAGAAATAGACCTTCAGACCTTGAAGATACCATTACCACTAACAAATGTGGAAGGAAGGATCTCTTAAAAATAACAAGGAACCAGGAAATAACAATTCAACAGCTGCAAGACAAAGCAAAGCAAAACAATGTAAGATTAATAGGTATCAATGAAACAGCAGGTGTCAACACAAATGACATAAAAAGACTGTTTGCAGAAATTATAGCAGAAAATTTCCCAGGCCTGGAAAATGAATTGGACATCTAATGGATAAGTGAAGCATATAGAACTCCAATTAACCACAGCCAAAATAAATCTACACCCACTCATATAATGATCAAGATCCCAGAAACTCAACAAAAGATCAGAATATTAAAAGCTGTTAGAGAAAAGAAACAGATCACCTATAAAGGAAAGGCTATCAGAATCACAGAAGATTTCTCAGCACAAACTACCAAATCAAGAAGAGCTTGGAGTGAAATATTTCAGGTCCTGAAAGAAAACAACTTCCAACCCATATTGATGTACCCTGCAGAACTATCCTCCAAAATTAATGGATAAATAAAATATTTCCATGATAAAGAACAAAAAAGAAATTCATGAGCACCAAATCAATCCTATAAGCAGTACTAAAAGATATTCTAGAAAGAGACTTTTAAAAAGACCACAACCTCAAGAACAACAACAGAAAGGAACCACCAAGCTGAGCAAGCAATTAAATAGAGGAGAAAAGGAGCATACAATACCAGGAAAATAACATGACAAAGATAAGCCAGTACATATCAGTTATAGACATCAATGTAAGTGGTCTCAGTGCACCTATCAAAAGAAGCAGACTGGCAGAATGGATCAAGAAACAAAATCCACCTATATGCTGTATACAAGAAACACATTTAACTCAAAAAGAAATTCACAGACTGAAAACTAAAGGATGGAAAACAATATACCATGTAACAGGAACCCAGAAAAAGTGGAAGTAGCTATTCTGTTTGTAGACAATGTGAACTTCAAACCAAGAACAATCGAAAGAGATAAAGAAGGTCACTACATACTTGTGAGGGGAAAACTCCAAAAGAGATAACATTCGTAAACATCTATGCACCAAATACAGGAGCACACAACTATATAAGACAAAATGTAACAAACATGAAAAATAAAATAAGCAACAACACAATCACAAAAGGGGACTTTAACACCCCATTGTCACAAAGACATAGATCAACTAGACAAAAAATCAGCAAAGAAATAACAGAATTTAACCAAACTTGTGAACAAATGGACTTAGTAGACTTTTACAGAGTGTTCCATCCAACAGCATGAGAACACACATTCTTCTCAGCTACACATGGGATGTTCTCTAAAATAGACTATATGCTAGCACATAGAACATGCTAAAGTAAATGCAAAGGAATTAAAGTTATCCCATACATACTGTCAGACCATAGGGCAATGAAATTGGAAATTAATGACAAAAGAAATCACAAAAACTCCATAAACACATAGACATTAAACAACACCCTCCTGACAACCAATGGGCCACAGATGAAATCAAAGTAGAAATTAAACAATATTTACAATCAAACAAAAATGTAGAACCTATGGGATGCAATGAAAGCCGTCCACAGAGGAAAACTTATAGCGGTGTATTCCCACTTCAGGAAAACAGAATGAGCAAAAATAAACAATCTTGTGCCACACCTCAAGCTTCTAGAACAAGAAGAGCAAGTCAAACCCAAGGCCCAAAGAAGACAGGAAATTATAAAGCTCAGGGCAGAAATTCACACAATACATATT